>CAKKOB020001499.1:1417-11558 GCA_918844115.2 Phlebotomus perniciosus
AAGGCGAAAAACTGACATTTTCTCTACTGGCCGTCCAGAAAAACAGTTTATTGGGGCTCTTTCGGGGTCCCATTCATTGTCACTGGGTTACAGATTTCAAGATCTTAAAAGAAAAGAAATGAGGAAAATTGAATACTGTATGTTAAATGAATTAATATTGAATTACTGTATGAAAAATGTATTATTACGCGTTTCTCTTCCGTTAATCGCTTAAAAAGTGCTTCTTTGATTCGGTTAGAGTACAGTAAGTTCTGTAAACTGGTTTCTTTTGAGAGAAATCCGCGAAAAACCGCGTAAAAGTGAGGTTAGACTTGATTTCTGTTTGGTTTTTTTTTCTGTGAAAATCACGCAAAATTTACCCCAAATTCGATTAAGGTTATTTGAAGCTTTGTCCAAAATGGCGGAAATCAACTGGCAAGCCAGCATGGAACCGGCATGGCTGCTCACCCCTGCTTTAAAGCCTTTAAAACTAGCGAAAGCGCTTTAAATGCGGTTTTTCCAACTTGTTTCACACGTTTTGGTAATGCTAACATAACCTCAATCGCATTTAGGGCGAATTCCCCTTCAGTTTCGCATGAATTCCAAGAGAAATGCCCTCTAACGGTGAATGGGAGCCCCAAAGAGTCCCAAATCAACTGTTTCATAGCGTTTTCCCGTGATGACGCCTTCAAGTGGGCAAATCTTGGGGGTTTTCCGGCTCGATTTCCACGAAAATCCCTTCATTAGACACTCCATTGTGTTTCGCCAATGTCTGCCAGGCTCGAGAAAACCGATTTTCCAAGGAAAAAAACTCCATTGCAAGCTTTCCTGTCACTTTGACACTTTGACACTGAGCCGACTTGACATTTGACGGCGGGTTTGGGACAAATGGGGTTGCCAGCGCGAAAACTGATACTAAAATCAGCGCCATCTTTGTTTTGCAGAGAGCGCGTAATCACCTGTGATAAAAAACAAAAGAAAAAAATTGTAAAGAAATAAGTCAGGACACAAACCATCCCCCCCCCGCAATCCCTGGTGAATGAGACTGTGGTGAGGTGTCGTGTTGTGTCGGTGGGACATGTCGGAGACTGTGTCCGACACAATGGAGGAGGATGTGCCGCCGGCGGCGAATGGCGGCGGCCATATTCGCTATACTCTCGATGAACTGATGAGTCTGGGTGAGTTGGAGCTCTCACGACGTCGTCCCGACTGCTATGATGACACATCACCGGCGGGCGGCGGTGTGCGGATCCCGTGGCGACGGCCGGCGGAGCCCGTGAGGCCGGATGATGACAAACTAACGCGGTTGGACAAGAGACGGGAGCGCGTGAGGAAGTTCCAGGAGATTGTGTTGTCACCGCAGAGGCGCTCCTTCAACATGGGCTGCCACATGCCGCCGCCACCCACACAGCCACCCGCCGCCCTTGTGCCGCCATTCGGCCGCGATAGGGACGGGGTGAGGGATAGACGGATCGGGAGCGGGAGGATCGTGACGAGGGATGTCTCGTGGGACTATAAGCCGCTGGACGCTGGCGAGGCGGATGCCTTTGCGTATCGCAATGGCGGACAATTTGGACGTGGGGAGCGCGATGGCAGCGCCAACAGGGAGGAGTGGCTGGAGAGGAGACCCTTCCCGGCGCGCAACTCCAACAGGTGAGACAGAGACAAGCAAATAAGAAGCATTTCTAAACATCGAAAGTATTTTGAGAAAACGTCTAGAAAAACAATTCTAAACATCCGAAATGTTTAGAAAACTTTCTAAAGGCTTAGAAGACCTCTAGAAAACGATTCTAAAGTTTCGTAATGTTTAGCAAACCTCTAGAAAACGTTTCTAAACCCCAAAAATGTCTAGAAAACCCATCTCTAGGCTTTCAAAACGTTTAGAAAACGTCTAGAAAAAATTCTAAACATCCGAAATGTTTAGAAAAACTCATAAGAAACACTTCTAAACCTCCAATAAGTTTAGAAAAGATCATAAAATTGTCTAAAAGTGGCCAGAGCAGAATTCTAAACCTCCAGAACGTTTAGAAAGTTTCTAAAACTCCTAGAAAACATTTCTAAACCTTCGCATTCATTTAGTAAAGTTCATAATCTCTTCTAAAATAGACAATTCTAAGCCATCATAACGTTCAGAAAACAATTTTAATCAACGAAAATGTTTAGAAAACGCCCAGAAAGGGCGAGAAAACAACTCTAAACATCCAAAAGTTCGAAAAAAGATCATAGAAACTGGTTGAGAAACTTCTAGAAATGAATTCTAAACCAAGGGGCGGATATTACGGTCAAAAAGACGTACACCACTTCCAGCACTTCCATATTTTGTATTAAAGCTGCCCAAAGCTCCAATTCGGAAGCTTTCACCCTATATATTTTATTTTCTATACCAAAACCTTCGAAAACTTTAAGAAAGCTTTCTAAAGCTGTTTGAAAAAGCTTTCTAAAGCTCTTTGAGAAAGCTTTCTAAAGCTGTTTGAGAAAGCTTTCAAAAGTTTTTGAGAAAGCATTGGAAAGCTTTTTGAGAAAGCTTTCTAAAGCTTTTTGAGAAAGCTTTCAAAAGCTTTTTGAGAAAGCTTTCAAAAGCTTTTTGAGAAAGCTTTGAGCTTTTTGTGAAAGCTTTCAAAAGCTTTCACAAAAAGCTTTTGAAGGCTTCTTGTGAAAGCTGTTTGAGAAAGCTTTCTAAAGCTTTTTGAGAAAGCTTTCAAAAGTTTTTGAGAAAGCATTGGAAAGCTTTTTGAAAAAGCTTTCTAAAGCTTTTTGAGAAAGCTTTCAAAAGTTTTTGAGAAAGCATTGGAAAGCTTTTTGAAAAAGCTTTCTAAAGCTTTTTGAGAAAGCTTTCAAAAGCTTTTTGATAAAGCTTTCAAAAGCTTTTTGATAAAGCTTTCAAAAGTTTTTGAGAAAGCTTTGGAAAGCTTTTTGAGAAAGATTTCAAAAGCTTTTTGTGAAAGCTTTCTAAATCTATTTGAGAAAGCTTTCAAAAGCTTTTTGTGAAAGTTTTCAAAAGCTTTGAGCTTTTTGTTAAAGCTTTCTAAAGCTTTTTCTGAAAGCTTTCTAAAGCTTTTTGTTAAAGCTTTTTGAGAAAGCTTTCTTAAGCTGTTTTAGAAAGCTTTCTTATAAGCTGTTTGAGAAAACTTTTAAAAACTTTCTGAGAAAACCTTCTAAAACTTTATATGAAAGCTTTCTAAAGCTATTGAAGAAAATCTGCAAAAGCTCTTTAGAATTTTCAAAAGCTTAGCGAGAACTTCAAAAGCTCTAAAAATATCCGAAAGCTTTACAAATTCTGCAGAGCTTTACAGCCATTTAAGAAAGCTTTGAGCTAACGAACTTTTTTAAATGTTCGGAAATTTCCTTAAGTCTCCTGAAAGTTTTTAAAAACTCTTAAAAAAAATCTTAGTCTGCTGAAGAACTTCTCAAAGCTCCTGGATATTCCTTGGATGTTTTCAAAATTACTTGATCTCTCTATCCTTAGCATTTCCATTCCACTTCCTCAAGTTCTCGCGCACTTCCATTGAAATGTACACCACTTCTGATCATAATATCTCCCCCTTGGTCAAAACAATTGGCGTGTGACAGAAGCATAATAAGATCAGTAAAATCGGTTTACTTGCAATTAATTTCTTCCTGAAAATATATTATAATCTTGTTTTATCTCTGAAATTCCTGAAATTCAGGAAGTTTCAGAGATTGACTCAAAAGTGAATTGCAAATTTACATTAATTAGTGGATAAAATGATTGAATTGCTTTCAAAAGAGATAGTCTCAGCAATAAAATTCTGAGAATCTGACTTGAATTGCGCTCGATTTTTAGCTTCCACCGCTTCCACCTATAATTTTTGGCCCAATTTCACGTTGTCGCTTTTATTGATTCTTCCTTCACTTTTTTTTTTCAACAAACAAACTCTCGGCAATTTTAAATTTTCAATACTCAATAATAATAAATAGAAATCACAACGAGACTTTTGACTAAAGAATCTAATAGAATCTAATAAGTGACTGATCATGACCTAAAATACTCTGTCACTCGAGGTCTCACGCTCTCTTAGCTTGGCGTTGGGATCCCGCAGTTGGATTTCTGCGTTGCACTCATGGGGGATTCTTTGTTGCGGTTGCAACTTGAGGTGAGAGAGCGACAACTTTGGCGCCACGTCACTGATTAATAGTTTGGCTGTTCGAGGTCAAAAAGCCGATAGATTGTGTGTGTTTGAATGGAGTGGCTGCGAAAGTTGCTCTTTCTCATATTTTTCCTCCCACTTTTGCAAAAGAAATTGAGGCATTTGCGCGGGAGGCCAGTGAGAAAGTAAAAAAGTACACAAGATGGCCTTCGATGGACCTCTTTGAAAGAGCTGTTTTGATTTATATCAAAATGTGTTGTTATTGATTATCTATTGAGATTAGATAATGCCGAATGATCTGCATTTGAAAATAAAAAGAAATGCCAAGTTTAGACTTGGCGGAGTGCCCCGACACGTTGCGTTTAGGAAAGAAGGAGTTAGTGGGATTATAAAGTCTGGTGTTTTCTTGTCGAATGGGTTTCCTTTCCTCCATTAGTTTGAACACCTTGCACTTTAAAGGAAATATTTGACTTGAAAAATCAGTCGACTTTAGCGAACTACCGTTTGCACCCAGATCAAGATAGGAGTCTGGGACCTTCACCAAAAGTTGCTACGGATCGTAGAGAAGTAGATTATTAGGTGTTTTATTTGAGGATGAAGTGGAATTAATAA
This sequence comes from Phlebotomus perniciosus, assembly GCA_918844115.2. Classification (NCBI taxonomy): domain Eukaryota; kingdom Metazoa; phylum Arthropoda; class Insecta; order Diptera; family Psychodidae; genus Phlebotomus; species Phlebotomus perniciosus. Next base: position 6,118 of record CAKKOB020001499.1, read on the forward strand.
CATAAGAATTTTATTAACAAGAAGTGATCAAGAGGTTCTTCTTAGAAGGTTTTATTCAGCAACTTCTTGTGACTCATATGAGGAATTCATACAAAAATTAATTGACTCAGAAAATCAAACAATATATTATGACAAAAAGAAGTGAAATTTAACCTTGTCAGCGCGCGCACCTCACAATATTATCAAATAAATCGTCAGCTGTTTGTCTATTTATGCGTTCTTTAATCAATCAACCTCAATCAAGAGCGACTTTAATATAATAAATTCACTGAATTATTTTACTAAACGTCGCATTTTGGATTTTACTTTTTATTTATAGACCCTCATCAATATGGCCTATTGTTGCCTGATTCTCTTAGGGAAGTCCATCCAGAAGGTGGTCTTTGGTGAACTTCGAATATCAGAGCAACAGGTATATGGGAAGAGAAAATGAATGAAAATTCAAAAAATTCCACTCGCAAAAATGCGCTAAACATTTTTATTCACCTTTTTTGCAGCACATGAAAGACAAGTTCTGGAATTTTGTCTTCTACAAATTCATCTTTGTGTTTGGCGTGGTGAATGTACAATTTCTGAATGAGGTGAGTCACTTGCTTCCGCAGTGAATTGTGCAGCCGACAATGCAATCGGGGGGAGCTAATTGGCTTCACTATCACTTTTTTTTATTTAGGTTGTCCTCTGGGTTTCATGGTTCTCCATCCTGGGCTTTCTTCACCTTCTCTCGCAACTCTGCAAGGATCGCTTCGAATATGTAAGTGTTTTTTTTTTTCCTCCTCCAAATATTTTTTGGTTCAAGTTCAACGATATTCTCGGTATTTATTGTCCAAATTAATTAGTCGTATATTTTTTTTGCTTATTCGCGTGAAATAGTGGTACGATAGAGAGCATCAAACTCTGTTAAAGTGTTAAATAATAATTAAAATCATTTTATTGCTTTCTGACTGGAAAAGATTGCTCGATCTGATTGAATACATATAATGCGTGTAAATTGATTGATAAAGATCGAATGTGTGCAAAAAAAAGAAACGATTAGCAGATTAGCAGTAAAACTTTCGATGCTGTTTGATATTTTGCGGACAGAGATGAAAAAACGATTTGAACCTTGAATTATTAAAATATTAGATATTTCATTTTGTTCTATGATTCGCTGGGAAATTCCAAAACCACATATTTCTGGTGAAATAGTCCATAAAGGTTATTCCGAAGAGCTCTCGAATTTAAGACATTAAACATATATAAATGTTCTAAGCAGCTTTTTTTTATTCTTTTTTCAATAAATATTACGATGAAATCAACGTCGATAGCTTTGCATATTTAAGTAGGGGAGAGTGGGGCAGTAAAATAGTGATTTGATGTTTCTCTTAAGGCTTTGTAAGCATCTAAAAATTGTATGGGTCATGTCTTGAGCAAACTAAATAACTTGGTAACCCAATTTTTCTTCAATTTACACCAATTTTAAACAAAAAGTCAATTAACTTTGTCAAAAATGGCGAAAACCCACTGGCAAGCCAGCCAAGAACTGTCATAGCGTCAAATGAAATTTTTTTGAATAAAGCCAACCCACTTCGGCTCACACTCATGTTCTATATATAGGAGTTAAGATTTGGAACGAGTTAAAAATTTACGTGAAAGAGCCCCGTTTTGGGGCAGTTTCAAACAATGCTATTTTTCACAACATTTTTTTTTAAAGCAAATGGAGGACTAATTTAGAACGTGTTTCACCACTATGAACCATTTTGATTGCTGAAAAACTGATTTTAAACACGTTTAACCTTGAATAGGCTTAAAAATCTTTAGTTTTAAATTTAATACTAAAGTTTGAAAGACTGTTTGAAACTGCCCCAATTGCAGTTCTTAAATCAATGTAAATACCTCTACCATAGCCAATGTGAGATTCACCTGAGCCAAATGGGAAATACCTGATTATCTATCCAAAGCAATTAGTGTTTGAAAGTGCCCCACTCCCCCCTAATGAGTTGTTAAAATAAGTGTATCTATTTTAAGTACCGAAGATCGAGTCTTTTGGTCATTCGATCTATTTTTTTTTCTTATCCTGTTCAGCTCTCTTTTTCACCCACAACACCCGGATGGTCTCACTTCCGTCTCGTGGCCCTGTTGTCGGCCATTCTCACCCTCTCTGGCCTGATGTTCATCATCTGCATCGGCGTGGGACTCTTCAGTGGTATCAACACATTCGCCTTCATGGCGTCCGAGGTGAGTTTTGAGAGGCAGAAGAGATTTGTTCTTGGCAAAAACACCCATCGCTGTGCCAAAAAAAAAAAGACTCTTGATGAGGAGATTTTTTGGCACTTTCGACGCGCTACATGTTTGTTTTTCTTTTTCTTTCTGAATATTCTTTCTGTGACTCACACAATGTTGATTAGTTTATCGAGGGGAAAGAAAAATCAAAATTAGAAGAAAGTTTGTGCAATAAATTATTCTGAAATGTTAAGGAAAGTTGATGAATTTTTCTAGAAGAAACTTGGGTGACTAACTAGTGACTAAAATGTGACTAAATATTCTTGTTTCGGTCTTTAAAAAAAAAGAAGATCAACAGAATCATTGACGTAATCTTGACGTATATGAATGAGACTCATTCAGTGAATGGTAGCGAGAAATGTTTTTCTGCGTCACTGATGGAACTGTTTCATAATTTTAACTCATTCTTATGGTGCTGTCACACGATCATATTTATGACAAAAGAATTTTTTACAGTTGAATGCTTACTAATTGCATTTTCCAAAGGAAAATCGTCAAATTTTCACCAAATATCTGTCTATTGTACATTCAGGAGGCTTTGTTTAGCAATATCATGTACTAAATTGTTTAAGTACTAAGTTTAAGTACGAATAAGGTACTAAAACAGCAATTCTTTTCTCCTTTGGGGTTTTTCGGGAATTTCTTTTTAGAAAACGTCCACAAATACGCATAAAGTAAAATTATAAAAGACATTTCAGTAGCTTTCAATTGTTAAAATCTGTAGGCTTAATTATTCCCGTGTGACAGCACCATTACGATGCTCTTAAGCACTGTAATTATCTGGGCCTTAATTGTTGAGAGCTCTCTCGCTCTCTTTCAACCTTGTCCTTCTCCTTGAGACACATTTGAGAATTTAAATTGCTAAAATCTTCCCAAAAAAAATTTTTTGCACGTGTAAAAAGTGATTCACGAAGCAAATCGAGGTCTTGTCCTATATATATAAAAATAAAGTGGATGGAAGATGGTCTCACCTAATGATCTCTCTCCATGAGTCGGACAAAATGATCAATTAATGTTCTGCAAAGTGTTTGCCAAAGTGGAATAGAAGTTTTTGAAAGAGAGAGACAATTTGAAAAATTCTTTGACCTTCTCTTGTAAAGCTTTTAAAAGTAAGAAAAAAAATCACAATGCAAGAATGGAATACAATTCCATACCGTTTAATCTCAAGTGTTAGCACAAAGTTAATTCAGGTGTTGCGTGATAAATTTTTTTACCTAATTAATCATGAAATTGAAAGAAACGTGTTAAACAAGGCGGGAAAGGAGTAATAAAATAATAGAAGGAATTTCTCAGAGATGTTTATTGCAAGATCTGCGACAAACGCCAAGAAGAGAAAAAAAAAACACCTCTTTTTCGTGACTCGCGCGAGCGAAAAATTGTGTGACAATTGTTTTATGGAAATCCGTCTTTATTGAGGTAAAATTTTTTTTGGTGTTGTTAATGTAATAAAATTGCCCCGTCTATTTGCCGAGTAATTGAAGATGATGAAGTCTCAAAAATGAAGAAAATGAGGATCTCATCGCGAGACTGTTTTTTTTTCGTCCAATTTTCTCACAAACAAATCGTTGATTGATGATTTTTACACGGATTTATATTGTATTGTTACCACTTAATAGATTTCATAATGAGGCTGATAAAGAAAAAAAACTTTCTGTGTTAGTGATTTGCGTGTTTGATGTTAAAGGCTCATGAACTTTACCATGAATTTTTCATTATCACGCAAGGAGATGGAAATGTCCGGTAAGAAAGAGAGTGATAAAGTGAAAGCTCATTGAGGGCAATGTTCTTGAGAAATTTATATTAGAATATATTTGCCCTTAAAAGGAGGTTAGCTTTTAATTGAATTTAAAACTGGAGGTATTTTGAGATTTCATAGGGGAAGGTGGGGCAACTATCGAACAGAGTATTTAGTATTTCTTCTTTCAAGTATTATATTTTTGTAAATTATACTTGATTTTGTGCCTGAAAACTGACGGATTTCCTATCAATCACATGTAGAGTAATTCCGGGTGAGATGGGACAGTGGGAGAAATGGACCACCCCACACCCTATACACGATCACCACCTCAATTGGTCTATTTATGCCCTCTAACATCCTAATGAAAACCCCCAAGTTACAGCTTTATACCATTTGAATTGAGCGAGAAAATATAAATTAAATTTTTCAAGTGTCTCTTTTAGAGCAAGGGGATTCTCATCGAAGAAACATGAGTCAATCGGGTTGGAAGCTGTTTCCGAAACATGGAAACATCAAAGAAAACACGGAAACACAACCCGCAAAAATTTCAAAATTTGGCCGATTTCTGGATAGAAACATGAAACATGGAAATTTGAGAATTCTGGATAAAAAAAACATAGAAACGCATTTGTAGTGCTTTAAATTGGCAGAAATACTAAAAGGACGAACCAAAATGAATGAAATTTTCGCTTTACAAACGTTCTCAGATGATTTCCAGGGAATTTATTCTAAATAAAGAGGACTTTGATCGTAGAAGAAGAAACAAGTGTAGAACATTTGATCGCCATACAGTGTGGGCTCCGCGCTCCATGTTTGGAGGGTCCCGGGTTAGATTCCCATCCAGTATTTACTTGAAATTCCAAAGTAGTTTTAGTGAAAATTTTTGCGACTCGAATTCGAAGCATTCGCAATATACAACAAAGGAAAAATTTATTTTTTTGGTCGAAATATTCATGTACAACTAATTTGGGGCCGCTGAATCTATTTCCGGTCCAAAAAATGCCGAAATCATAGGGGATATGGGTTTTTTGGGCAGTCCTTCTTAGGAAGACCTTATAAAACTTGCTTGAAGAAAATTTAGAAAGAAATAAAATTTTAAATAAGTGATATGTGGTTGCAGAACGTATTCCCTGTTCGAAGAACGCCGCAGTTATAGGGGAAGAGTGGGTTCTTGGTGTCTAAAAAATGCAATTTACAATTAAACCTAAAAATTACTTAAAGTGATAAATTCATCAAATATGTATACCTATACCTAAGTCTTTTATTTAAGGTGAATTTACTCGTGCAAAAAAAAACATTTAACAAATATTCGTGACATTATAGAGTCCCTGAAAATTCTTAACTCTGAAGAATTAAATTCCTATAATAATTCTGAAGAATTCTTAATTCTTGAAGAATTCACGCTCACAATAAGCGGTTTTAAAACCGTTTTCTTGTTGAAGAA
>CAKKOB020001500.1:0-21630 GCA_918844115.2 Phlebotomus perniciosus
CAAACATTTTGGAGATGGGTATTTTCGGACTCCTGGGGTCACGTCCGGTCGAGATTTAATGGTTTGGGGGTGATCAGGCCAATTCAGATATGCACACTCGGCTTTATGTATTAGGATAATTCCGATAATTCCATGAACCCCCATTGAAACTTGAAACCGATATGGTATGATGCTGAGAAAATTTCTTGCTGATGATGCAGTCCCTGATTTTTCTTTATTCAGCAAGAAATATTAAACATATTCCAAAGTTAGCACTTTGTTTTTTTATTATTACTAAATATGTAATCAATCAATGTAATTGAAGTCATAATACATTGGAAGCTAATAAATTTAATTTTCTGGAATGGAAAAATAATTAGAAAAAAAGAATTTAGAGATGGATAAAATAATAATTCATTACTTCCGGATCAGGGTATAACAAATGTCCCCCAAATCTTGTTCAAAGATCTGCAACTCAACCTGATCGTATTTGGTGGCTACCTTCCTAGCCTCAAAGATATACTCCACTCCATGTATTCCATACACAGTCCAAATTTTATCCTGGCTTTTTATGAAAGTCTCCATCGTGTGTTTAAAGGTGTCACCAAAAATGGCCTCATCCTCCAGGGAAGAGATGCTTTCATATGCTGAATTTGAGGACTTTGCAAATGCTTCCAAAAAGATAAAATCCTTCTTCAGCAGATCATCGAAAGACTCACAGAGAGTCTTAAACTCATCCCTGAGATCCTGCACGTCACCGAGAAAGTCCTGAGCCCTCTTGATGTGCACAAATGCTTGGGAGTGTTCATTTAAGAGGCGATATGATCTGGATGCATGTAAGTACATCTTCCCCATGAGATGCTTTGTCATTGTCACGCCATTCTCCACAAAAGCCACGGCATTTCTCAGCAAATTATTGGCAATATCGGGTTGGTTGATTTTATTCAACACTATTCCAGCGTTCAGACACATCTTCACGAGGAGATCGAATCTTGTCTTGTTGTCCTCCTGAGAGCGAATGAGGCAGGATCTGAGCAGATACACAGCATCCATATAGTCACTGGCAGCCACATGATAAAAGTGGGCAAAAAAGGCAGCCTTCCCTTTGTCACGCAGCTTCTGGACTTGCTGAAGAGTCTGATTGAAATCGTTCTGGATGCAGATTTTTTGCTTCCTGGTGAAAACCTCCGTTACTCTGATCACCTCAATCAGGAGATAACCGTCCATGAGTTCCTCACCGAATGCCTTTCGTCTGTTATCAGAGAGCAAACGGGGCACGATAAATTCTGCCTTCTCCTGGTTACGCATCGTCCGGAGGGCTTTCTCGAAGTTCGGCAGAATTTCATGCGACTTCCCTATGATGTAAGTATACGGCTTCCTAGTCATATAGGTGGAGTCTAATAATACTTTCCTATTCTCCAGGAATATGGTGTAGTGGACAGTGATCTGGGTGTTCTCCCTAACGACTTCTCCATATCCCTCTTTCAGAGTCTTCTTGAAAATCCCATCTCCGATGTCAGTCATCTCTGCACGAAGTTCGTGGAAGGGCCTGTTAGGCTTGTGTTCAGCCTCGAATTTATCATGAATAAAATGCATAAAACTTATAGCCATCTTCATAGTTGCGCTTTCATCACTTAAATTCAATGTTCTGCGGATCACAGGCTTTCCCAAAATTCTGCAGAGTGAAAAATTAAAACAATTAGTACTTATTTGTTATAATATCTAATCATGATTTAAAACAATTTACTTACGGAATATCCACGCTTAATCCAGTCTTATAATAAATATGCCTGGAATGACTCTTCATTCTAGTCATATAGTCTAGAAATTCCTCCATTATGAAACTGATTGAAATACTCTAGCACTAGTATAGGGTTTGTCTTTTCGCGAAGAGCTGTGCTCGTCGAATGGCAAAATCTTAAAATATCCAACGTTTCAATGCGAGAAAAACGGCGGGATTCCCGCCTCTCGGGACCGATAAATCGACGATCGATCGATTCCGAAGGCGCGAAACATCGATATATCGGGCGCTGTACTAAAAAATTTTATCCACCACTTCAAACTCAAACGGCGATTGATGGATCCAAAAAGAATCAATCATCCTCCCAAAATCTCCTTCCAGGAACGGATTTTAAAAGAACACAGCGTGTATTAAAGCAAGATGTGTTTACGTCTCGTGCCTTGCGGAGGCGCGAGACGTAAATCATCTTGGTATTAAAGGGTTTTCAAGAATTTATTTGAGTAATCAACGAACTCATTAAACTTTTCCTCTGAGATATTTTTCTCCGCAAATCTAATTCTGAGATAATCAAAATATGCTGCAGTTTGAGTGTTCTTAGCCGACGAGCTCTCACGGGTCTTATTGATGAATTCTAGAAGATCAGCTCGATCCGGATTTCCGGATCCCAAAAGCGTAGGAGACGGACAACTGAGAGGTGAAAGCCGGAAAAGCTCTGTCGAGTCCATGGATGAATCGGAGAGATTTTCAAGCTTAGGTGAATCGGATAAACTCTTGGATTGTGGATCATTTTTCGATTTCCGACGGGGTCTACTTAGTTCTTCAGAGTTTTTTCGAGGTCTTCCGGGTGGTCTGCCTGGTCTGCCAGACCACCCGGCGTATTTGCTTTTGTTCACTAAACTGCTGCAATTTAAAATGGAATTTTGAAAGCATTGGAATCAAGGAAAAAAAGTAATGAATATAACTTTCAATCATACCAGGAATTAGGCTCATAATTAACGTTTAGGAAATCCATATTATCATAATGCTCCCAAAGAGGCTTCGTCAAAGGAGTCCCATTGTTTTTCATATTCAAAAGCCTCCTCCTTTCCTTAAGATATTTTTGTTTCAAATTTATTACAGTCATTTCCATTACGATATCTGCAAAAATGTATAAAGGATACATATTAGAATTAGAAGGATGTTTAAAATATGTAAAGTAAAATGATGAAAACAAACCTGAAACTTTGTACTTCTTTGCCAAACGACTTATCACTGCGTTTTTGTTGACGTCGAACACCTGTCCATGTGACCGATCCCAGAGGACAGGATTGGCTTGTAAATCATTTATCAAATCCAACTCGGTTGCAGGTGATTTTAGGAAATATTCTTGGAAACAATCCATTTCTGAAATCGAGACGACTTTTCTTGATGCAAAGAGAATGTAAATAGTGTTGCTCAATTACCTTATAACGCATAAGTGTTGGAATTGCATTGGAATATTCCGAAGAGTCCAAAGACACTTCCAAAAAATGTCCACAATAACATTTTTTCTGTTTTTGGGGTTTTTGGAAAAGAAAACGAGTTAAATCTTTGGGAAAGTGTTAAATAATTTTTATTTCCACATTCAGCTAAAGGGTCTTAACAAAATCAGTAGTCCAATCGACAAATTGCTGGAATTTCTCATCAGAAATGTCTTTCTCCTCAAATTTGATCCTGAGATAATCAAGATAAGCCGCAACACTGGAATTTTTCTTCGAAAGAACGTCTGTGGCTGTTTTGATGAACTCAAGGATGGCTGTACTTTCCGGATGGTCCGTCGCTCTTTTCAGAAGCGACGGAGATGGACAACTGAGCGGAGAAAGTCTGAGAACTTCTGAGTCTGAGGAGGAATCTTCAAAATTTTGGGGTGGTGCTGGAATATCTGTAGGGGAAAGTTTCTCCCTTTTGATGGGGAGTCCTGAAAAGTCCGACGACGTTTCCTCTGATCTGACTGGAGGTTGTTTCTCGGGTTTTCTTTTTCTGAAATATAATATTAAAAGGATTAAAAGTTATTGAACAATTAATTCTGAATAGACGGTAAATTACCTGGTAGTTGGAGGAGTGTTTTCATCTAGGAAAGTCAGAAGATCATAATATCTCCAACTTCGCTTCGCTGGAGCGTTGTCACCAAATAAATTCTGCTGGTATGTCACCAATCTCTTCTCTCTGCTGTAGTTTTCTTTTAAATACTTTAACTTTTTCTTGACGTCCGTTACTACGAAATAACACAGAAAATAATAATTTTTCATTATCAGCATTATCAGAATACAATCGCTAAATTACCTGTTATGTTGTATTTAACAGCAATTCTTGCAAATTCGTTATCTTTTGTTTGTGTATTGTGAAAGTTTGGGTGGTTGCGATTCCACAAAATGGGTTTGCTCTTAAATTCTTGAATTAGATTTATCAGTAGTGTCGCGGCAGGAGAATCAGCCAATTCCATTCCAACAAAATCCATTGCAACAAAACACGCGAAACTTTTGACAACACAGTTGCTCAATTGCCCAACAAATCATTTTTGTTTTTTGGCCGAATGTCAATTATTTTCAGTGAACCCAACGAAGACAATATCAGACATTTCCATGGACGATTCCTCAGTATCCGTGCGAAATTTCCTTCTCCATGTCGCTTTAAAACACTTTATCTCCTGTTTTACTGATATTCCTTTATTTTATATTTAATTTTCAATACATAATTATATTCAATAGTCACCAATGTTTAAAAAAGAAAGAATATCGCTATGAATAATTTGATAAATATAGCTGACAAAGTAAGGATTCTTCTCTGTATGATCCTCTGTGAACAAAAAATCGTCTCTACAGTAAAGAATTTGCGTACAATCTAGAGAGAAATAAGAACAGATTTAACAAAATTCTCCTAAAAGACATTATAATCGGTAAGTATATTGTATTTTGCTGTAATTTACATATTTTATTATTAGTAAAAACCAAAAAAAATCTACAAAATAAAAAAGAATCATTTCAAATACTTGGTGCAAATTTTATACATTTTTTGGGGGGTGGAATTTTACCAGAAAAAAAGAAAGTCTGTCATATCAACAGAAAATTATCTATATATATACTCTTGGACAATCTCTCAGCTCAGTTCATCCGATAAATCTGTGCTGGAGAACAATCCAGTGGATTCTTTTTGCACGAACAACGAGTAATTTTGAGGGATTAGTTGGATCCAAATGTGTGGTTTAAATTTACCTCTCTCCTCCCACACTGAGTTACCTAAAGGACCTTAGTTGGCGGGAAATCAGATGGCATCAACTGAGTCTGCTTCCTCGTCAGAACTGATGTAATCGTCGAATTCAATGTCCTCGTCGAAGCCATCCTCCACGAATGTGATTGTATCATTGATGCGCACGGATTCGGGGAATTCGCCATAAGTCTTGAGGTTCCTGGCCTCATCGGGTGTATACTTGAGAATCACATCCGCCTTTGAATCCTGGTAGTCTCTCAAGCCAACGAGAATGATGTCGCCTTGATTGATCCAAACCTAAAAGATTTAGAAGCAGGAAAAAATCAATTTTATATGAATTCAAATTGAAAATGCCAACAAAAAAAAAATTGAAATTGAGGAATAATCTGAAAAATTTATATAAAGGAAATATTAAAGAAATATCGCGGGTTTATTGAGAAAAAAGAGAAGAAAAACGCTCTTTCACAAAAGAAAAGCTTATCGACTCAATTGAGCAAGGAGTTCTCCTGATAAACACTTCATTGCAGGTTCAAATCTCAATGATTACCTTTTTTGCTGAGATTGTTTTTTTTTTTTAATTTGAAGGTCTCAGGTCCAATTTTTAGTTCATTCACGACCAAATCTGTCAACATTAATTAAATTTAATCAGTTGATCAAGACTTGAAATTATTTATGGGCTGATTTCGTCCAGTTATTTATAGATAAAACACTTCTGGAATTTATAACTGATTAAAAACTTGAATAAGAACGAATGAAAAGTTAAGAAAAAAACGTGATTTAATCGGGATTCGAACCTGCAATTAAATTTCAGTACGTAAATTCTTTTTCTTATTTCAAAATGGCCTACAAAACAGTATTTTTAGAATTTTTATACTAAAAATTCACTATATTCGTAAAAACTACTTTAATTTGTTTATAAATTCTTAACTTTTCAAGCTTTTCACTATAACAAATGTAATAAAATATAGAAAGAAAATGTTTTTGGAATATTTCAGGTATTTTTTTTACTTTTTTGCGATACCCGAATGTAGGTCATCTAAAATTTACTAGTCTAATGCCCCTTGAATACGAATCACCCTGTCTAAATGAAAGTGAGCCACAGCAGAAGATCCTTACGACATCTGTAAGGACATTTCCATAGACCGACAATTCTTTTATGGGGACATATCTGTTCGGCTCTCATTCGTACGTCCTCGTTAGCTCCTTCTATCACAAGAGCCTCGAAATTTCCAGACAAAAATGCGACAGAGAAATGGATCAATTGGGCTCCCATTGTGGCAGCAAGAGGGAAAAAACCTTGAACATTGAACGACTTTTGTGCGTCGGAGACGCTCAATAAAAGTGATTGGCAGCACTCCACGAATTGGCCCCTCGGAGCACGAATGCAAATCAGCCAATGCGCTCGTGGCTCTTGCGTCCATCTTTCTTCCCCACACTTTTTCCATGCCTCCATCTCAGGGCAAATCTCCCAGCCTCTGTGGAGGGCTCTCCCCAGCTCACCTTTTTTCGCAATTTTCCACGAATGTGACACAGTCGCTTAACTCCGTCGAAGCACATCGCCTCCAGCCTTCCATTTCCCAGCATTTTTGTCACTTGTGCGTACTCCTGCTCGTCCTCCTTGAAGATCAACTCTCGCTTCTCCGATTCATTCTCATTCTTGCCACGACGGCGATTCTTGCCTCCTTTTCCCTTATTCTTCGGCATCACTGGCGATTTGCAAGCTCTCTACACTTTAAATTGCACGAGAAATTTGTGAAAAACAATGGAGAAAATTCACTTGAGTCACTTCTTTTCTCGCGAAAAATGTGGGTTTGCCTTGCCAGTTGACGTCAATGGGGTTTACTGGCATGATAGTGTATATGTGGCGACATCTATGTGTGGGGATTGAGCAACTGGTCTAAATGGAGAGAAAATCGCAAATCCGACAAAATATAATTGTGTTAACAAATTTCCATGAATTAAGAATACATTAAAAAAGATTCATGTGCTAGGAGATGTTGATTTGAGGCAAAAAATTCGATGTGGCGATATCTCTCACGCGCTCAAGAACCTGCGTGCTGGAGGCATTCAATTTCTTTACAGCCGTCGCCACTGATTGCATGATAATCTGTATAATAATCAGAAATTCAATCAATCAATTGCTGAATATACAAATTTTAAGATCTGGGAGTACAAACTTGACTCTTGAGGAGCTGCTGATCAGCAGCTATGATTTGTTTTGACGCCGAAACGAGTGTTGTTTGCACGAAACAGTGTAAATGACGCCACAGCAATTCATTCCTCTCATCTATAAATAACAAATTGATTAATTAGTCCCCTTGCCACACTTCCGGCTGAGAAATCTTACAGAGCTTCCTGTGCAGAATTGACGAGAATTGTGGATCTGACCTCGAGGGCGAGGACGCACTGGAGGCGGCCATAAAAGACTCTGTGAGCTCAGTGGCCGTGTGAATGGGGAGGTAAGCATTGGAAAATGATACGATTTCTGTAAAACAAAACAAAATAATGAGAATGTTAGGAATTCTTGCTGACGCAAGCAATTTCTTGCGAACTTTTAATTTTTACCATCATCCGATTCTATTGCCTCGCCATCGATAACAATGGGACCTTTATTGCCACTATCAGTCATTATTACTGCACTCTGGATTGCCTATCACGTCTATTATGAGTGGAAATTGTGCATTTTGCGAGAGCGAAATACAAAACTTACAAGTTAAAAATGTAAACAAGGGGTGAGAACTCGTCGAAACCGCGGAACCTAACTATGACGTCATGTTGTCAAAATCAGCTGATTTCATATGTTTTCGACCAATTCGCTGCTGATGATGTTGAAGATAATTCAGTTGAAATTGGCTTTTTTACGTGGTCGGTTGTGTTCTATTTTAACTGGAAGCAATTTTTTGCCTTGCCTTTATCTATTCTACGGGAATTTATAAAAATCAAAGTAGTCCGACCGGTGATTGTTGTTTCTTCGAAGTTGTGACTATGAGCAGATTGAATCCTTCCAGGAAACATTGGTAGGATCCCTCTCCTGAGTCATCAATCTTCCCAATAGCCTTCCAATCAACTTCCAGAAGAGCAAAAGAGAGACCTCCATAGAAAAATGAGCACGATCACGACATCCTCGAGCTCATCAGGTAAATCTGCAATCCGTGAGATTAGCTAAAAAAAAAACTGCATGTTCTCAATCAATAATCGCCGATCCGGAGAAGGAAACGACAGCAACGTGCCTAAAATATCAAACAAGTATATTATTTTACTGATGGAATTTGCCGCTTGTGTAAATAATTCCCAAATGAATATCATTCACTCTTAGCCCATAAATAAAAGTCCATTTTTTTCACCTACGTGAATTCTCTACTGTCCCTCGTGGCCTCTCCTCCCCGATCAAACAGCAAAAATTGTATAATGTTAGCGCGAGGTAAATAGCGAGTGGAAAAATATTCTGCGCGCTTCTGCCTCAAAAGCTCATATAGTGCCATTTATGCTTATCAGATCAGTTGCTATCAAATTCCATTCACGGGGGATTCGCAATAGACAACACGGTATTTATCTCGTTAGCTCTTCAATTGGAGAGTCCAAAACTCTTGGCCGCTGGCTAAACGCGAATACAAACGTGCGTGTCTATTTTGCTAATTCTCACCAAAAAAAAATATGGTTAGCGAGGGGCAGAGAATGGTTGAAAAAGGCGTATCAAGACCATTGTGATGCATTCGATGAGCTTCTGGGAAACCTTCGGTATTGAATAGTGGAAAAAATTAGCTCTATATGGCACTAATCAATGTGCATTTCCATTTAAATGGCTCAATATTGAGATTAACATAAAGTGACAAAATGATCAATGAGACGCCACGGAACTAAGGGGCCTGTAATTTCATATTTGCAGCTATTTCCCGTTAAAAGGGGCAGATATTGTGGTCAGAAAGACGTATATCACTTCCAGCACTTCCACATTTTGTTGAAAAGCTCCCCAAAGCTCAAGTTCGGAAGTTTTCATGGGCTTTCATCCTATCAATTTTCTTTTCTATACAAAGCTTTCTAAAGCTTTGAAAGCTTCAGTATTATAAGAAAGCTTTCTATGAAAGCTTGTTGTTTGCCAAAGAAAGCTTTCTAAGAAAGGTTTCTAAAGCTTTCTTAAAAAGGTTTCTCAAGCTTTCTAAAACATGTTTCTAAAGCTTAAGAAAAGATTTCTAAAGCTTTCTCTTCTATGAAAGCTTCAAGAAAATCTGCAAAAGCTTTCTAGATTTTCCAAAAGCTTAGCAAGAACTTTAAAAGTTATAAAAATTACCGGAAAGCTTTACAATTTTCCAGATTTTTTTTGAAATTTTCGTAAATTTCTGAACTTTAGAAAGCTTTCAGCTAATCTAACTTACATTTTTCAAAGTTTAGAAATTTCCTTAAAAGCTCATAGAAAAAACTTACAAAGCTCCTGGAGGAACTTCCAAAAGCTCCATCCTTGGAAGCTTAAAATTAATAACTGGTCTTAGAACTTCCACTTGACTTCTCAAAGCTCACACGCACTTCCATTCAAATGTACACCACTTCTGACCATAATATCTCCCCCTTGGAATATAAATTTCATAATTAACGCGTAAAAAGCGATAATACAAACCTTAAATCATCTCGTTTTAGAGCGCTTCTTTGCAAAACTGATAAGTTTTTTTTTTATAGCGATGATTGCTCTTGGAACGGTAATTTAATCCGAAGAAAACAATTACTCCTCTCTTTCTGATAAGACAACCCGGCCAGTAGATAACAAGATTGATTGATGGCACTTATTGGAGCCCCTCAAAGGAAATTTATTACATGTGAAAATGCACTGAAGACCCCAAATTGTTGACTGACATGCCCCTCAATTGACCTACATTGTCTTTTGGCTGTGAATCTCTAAACGAGTGCCTCTAATTCACTTATTCCGTGCAGGCAGAGATTCTATTGATTTTGATGTCTGTCCAAGAGTTCAAAGAGGATTTTTTTTCTCAACATAATAATCTTTCCAGAACATTGTCATCCTCATCACCATGTTCACTTTGATCAGTCCATCAAGGAGAATCTCGAGGCGGACAACAGCATTGGATACCAGAAGAGTGGAGATAATGCAGTGACTGTTCACCTGGGATTCCTCCAGATAAATCATCGGTATCTGCTTGAGCTGCAACTGCCCACAAATGTGTTACCGGCTTTCCTCGCGGCTGAGAGAATCGCCGTGGCCAGGGATGAGAGAACCATGCCCAATGTCAATTGCAAGTTTATTGAGTTCTCGGGGAAGGTGGGGGGCCATTTCGACCTGAAAGTGGAATTCATGGCGCACAAAGAGAAGCTCCTGCGAGAGGAGCTGCACTTGGTGAATGTACAAAATGCCGATGAGAAGCTGAAGCTAGTGCTGAGTGCCAGGGTGTTGGGACGAGGAAAAGGCACTCCAATGCTGAGGAATGGCATTCATTGTGTGGGAGTTGAGGCGGATGAGGAGTCAGAAGCTTCCGACTGGCAAGGATTCTCCTCAAGAGGTGATCCTGACAAGGAGGGAGATGATTAGTTGACTAAGGATGCATTTTAACTCTATGATTGTGACTTTTCGTGTAGATTTTATTCATTTTCATCTCAATAAATGAGATTATTAAATGTTCTTCGATTATAACCAAACTTCTCGTGAGGATTTTCCCGCCACAATTTTAGCGGTCTTTTTTAGACGAGTTTTAGGAGCCCGCGCGATGACAGCGACCCTGGGTGTTCGGCGATGGCAACACTACGTTTATGTGTTGCTGTTCGTGGGTGAATTTTTCTTTCGCTGTTTTCTCTAAGATTTCCGCGACATATCGCTACAAATTAATGAAAATTATGTAGTTAAAGTGATACAGTACGAGGATTGCGTGAAGTTTTACGAGTGCGAGTAGTTTTTTTCGGTGAAAATCTCGTGAAAAGTGACGATCGGTAGACGTCTGAACAATGGCCGACCTACATCTATTTTGATGAATTCCCTGAGCATTTTTCCACAATCCCAGCCGTAAAATAGGAAATTCCGGGACATTTTCTCACTAGAGAGATTGCGAGGAGGCTGAAGAATCCATTTTAGTTGTGTTATTTTAAATTTTGCATGATTTTGTGAACTAAGACAATGTCAGTGTACAATCACTTGATTTACGACATGAAGAAGAAGCGGCCCCTGAAGAGGCCTCGCTTGGGGCCTCCGGACATCTATCCGCAGGAGGCCAAGCAGAAGGAGGATGAGTTGACGTCCAGTAATGTGAAGCAGGGCTTTACTCTGCTGCCGCACATGGAGGAGTTTGGCACGGCGAAAAATTACAATGTAACAGCCAGCAAGGTGGGATCCTTCTTCAATGCCATCCTGGCCAAAAAGGAGGAACTCATGACACTCCCGGATTCGGGTAGGAAGAAGCAACAGATCAATCTGAAAGACAATTTTTGGCCTGTGACGGCACGTACAAAGGCGGATACATGGTTTAAAGATCTGGCCGGCACTAAGCCTCTCCTGAACATGGCCAAGAAGGCTCCCTCGTTCAACAAGAAGGAGGAGATCTTTGCTATGTTGTGCGACAATCAGGTGAGCATGCAGCGAGCATCGTGGTTCATCAAGCTCAGCTCCGCCTACACCGTGGCGGTGTCTGAGGCGAAGACAAAGAAGCGCCAGATGCCGGATCCCGCCACAGAGTGGACAGGAACAATGATAAAGTTCATGAGGGAATTGATACCGAAGCTCCACGAGCACTACTACCAAGGTGTGCTGCCGGAGAAGCTCCAGAGCAGCTCAACGAGCTCTTCCACCCCCACATCTCAAGCCTCATCGACATCCATCACCAACACTGTGCCCATGCCACTCACCAGTCCCGCCTCGAGCATGCACAGTCCGGGGAATATGGGATCGACTCCCACATCCAGCAATTTGACTCCACCATCGCCACAAGATGAGCACAAACTGGCGTTGAAGCAGTGGAACTACTGCGTTCAGCTCAGCAAGTATATGTACGAGGAGGGTTTGTTGGACAAACATGAGTTCCTCAATTGGATTCTCGATCTCCTGGACAAGGTCCGCTCCCAACCGACAGATGATGGCCTGCTGAAGCTCTTCCTGCCACTCGCTCTGCAGTACATGTCGGACTTTGTGCAATCCGAGAGATTGTCCAGGCGTCTTGCGTATCTTGTGTGCAAGAAGATGGGCCACATGATTAATAGCGCAGTGGAGAATGGTCATACATTGTCCCAGGACGCCCTGACGCCCGTCAATGGAACGTCCAACGTGAAGATTGAGAATTCAGAGGCACAGAATATGGATGGGGGGAAAATTCAGGAGAATTCCGAATCAAAGGAGAAAAGCAAGAGTTTAGTGGCGAATGGAGTGCAATCCACTAATCCCTACACTTTCTTCAGTGACTACATGTCTTGCCCTCATCATAGGGATCTCATTCTGCAGTGGAGCTCCATCATACAGGTGATCACGATTGAGTGTGCAACATCGCTGGTTTGGTGCGGAATTGGGGAGAATCGAGCATCGTCGATATTCATCGGAAGTCCTCTGGATCACTTGCCAATTTCTCCTTCCGCCCTGCCAATGCCACCGCGATTCACGGAGGCCAATGAGGAGATCAGAAAGCAACTGAGAGTTGTTGAGGAGAGCATCAAGACACGCTCCAAGCACGCAGAGGCGAGATGGTGCACCGATAAGTGGCAATCGGTAACTGGAAACACGGGGAATCGCATTCTATCCACATTGGACGCTTTGGATTCTCACTGTTTCGATCGTATGGACACCAGTAACTCCCTGGAGACACTCTATGCTAAGATCTTCCCACCCAGTGCTTCCCCAGCGACTTCAGGAGGCGCCAATGGGGCGTCCACGGGGAAGGATCACAGCTCTGGGACGGAAAATAAGGAGGCTAAGGTGGAATATGATCCCAATCAAGATGCTCCGATCATAAAGATCCTCTGTGAGTGGGCTGTGTCTTGGCAGCGATGGGGAGAGCATCGGGCGATGGCTGTGGCGTGGCTGTTGGACAAGAGACAAACAGAAGTGACATCTTCAAGTGAAAATGAGGCTGCAAATGGTAATTCGGATGACAAAGACTCCATCAGTTCGGGTGCAGGAGTCAGTGGATCTCCAGTGTTTCAGAAGATCCTCATGAACTTCCTGGACAATGACGCTCCAGTGCTGGAGGACAATGGAAGTCCACAGAATCGTTCCCAGTTCACGAATCTCGTACATCTCTTCAGTGAGCTCATTCGTCATGATGTCTTCTCCCACGATGGTTACATGTGTACATTGATTGCGCGCGGAGATCTCACCACGAAGGGCATTTCTGTCACACAGCCTCACACGAATGTCATTCCACCGGGTCCAATATCAAATCCCACGAAAGCATCACCGGGAATGCATCCAGGATTGGATGAGGATGTTTTCGCCGGCATTGAGTTCAAGTCGAAGATTGAGGAGTTTGATGACTCCAATGTGGATGATGATCTGGATAAATTACTGCAGCACATCAAGTCGGACCAGCAGAACTCACTAGATGCTCCGGATAGTCCCAAAGATCCTGATAATTCAACTCAAGGAGCTTCTCATATTGGCATGGGGACAGATTCGACAGTTTCGAGGCATTTTCTCTACACCAAACATTTCCCATTGAGTCAGGATGGGGATGTCGCGTCTCAGCATGATTGCAATCAGCGGTATATACTGCTGTTTGGCGTGGGAAAGGAGCGAGATGAGAAGAAGCATGCAGTGAAGAAGATGTCAAAGGAGATTTGTAAGCTCTTCTCGAAGAAGTTTAGCATCGACGTGGCTGAGGGTGGAAAAGTGAAGAAACATTCCAGGAGTGAGTTCAACTTTGAATCCACCACCAATAAATGCCAATCTCTATCGTACTTTGATCAGCACTTTGTCACCTGGCAGTGCGCCGTGACGGTGCAGGAGATGCTGAATAGCTTCGCGCTGGGGAATAGCAACTACTTGCCGGTGCAGGAGCACGTGGCCTTCCTGTTTGACTTGATGGAGATGGCCTTCAATATTTATGGACTCATTGATATGTGCATTCAGATACTTAAGGAACTGCCAGAGGTGGAGAGTCAGCTGATTGCTAAGAATTCCATCCTCGTGAGGAACTACACGACTTCACTGAGTCTGTATGTTGTTGGAGTTCTGAGGAGATATCACTGTTGTCTCCTGTTGTCACCTGATCAGACATCGGCGGTGTTTGAGGGACTCTGCAAAGTGGTGAAGCACGTCACGAATCCCGGAGATTGCAGTTCAGCTGAGAGATGCATCCTGGCGTACTTGTTTGATCTGTACAGCTCCTGTTCGCTTCTCAAGACCAAACCTCAGCCCACAGAGCCCTTCCACAATGCTTATCCGAAGATCAAGCAAGCTCTCTACTCAACTGTTCAGATTCAGGCTTCCACGCATCCCTACAATCCTCAGTTCATGGTGGAGATTTTCAGTCAGCCGAAACGAGGGGGGAAGATTGAGTCAGGCTGGGGAAGGCCACTCAATGATTCCGCTGCTAATCGCTACAGCTTCGTGTGCAATGCAATCTTGGCGGTTGTGCGGGAGAATGACAATGATCGGCTAAATGATATTGCTGCCACTTGTGCTGAATTGACAGCCTGCTGTAACACCCTGAGTGCAGAATGGCTGGGAGCTCTGGTGGCTCTCTGTGGCTCAAGCAATGAGACCTTCTATCCAGACATTGTCTGTCAGGTGGATGTCCAGAATCTTAGCATTCACAATGCCCTGGCAGTGTTTACGTGCATTCTGGTGGCGAGACACTGCTTCTCGCTGGAGAACTTTGTGGCCAGTGTTGCACTGCCGGCACTTGTTGCCGTTTGCAATGGAGCTGGGCGGGATATGACGCCGGAAGTGGAGGCTGGAGCACGACTAACGTGTCATCTTCTGCTGCGTCTCTTCAAGACCATCGAGATACCCCAGCCTGGTTTGTACTCCGTTAGCACCTCGCCCAATCCCATAATTTCTGGGCCAGCGTGCAATATTAAGTTGAGCTGTGATCGTCACTTGTTGGCTGCAGCGCATAAGAATATCGCAGTGGCGCCGGTGTTGGCCGTTCTCAAGGGAATCCTAGTGGTGGGAGATGCTATGGCACATAAGGCTTCATCGGTGCACAGTGGAGGCAAGAGGAGTGGCCTGAATACGCCTGTTCATCCCAGCAGTACGCCTAAGAGTATGGGTAGTGCTGGGGATTTGAGTCACATCCTCGGAACGAGTGAATTTGGTCTGCTGGGCAATTGTGACGAGCCAATGCTTGACTCATCGTGAGTTCTTCTTTTCTGTTTATTTATCACGATATTTTGATTAATTGTTTTGCTTTTGCTCTTTTTTCCAGTCAACAAAATCACAGCGTTCACAGTGAAAACGCCTCCAGTTTGTATGATTTTGCTCAGCACGTTCTTCGGCAGATTTGCTCCCAAGAGTGGGTGCTTGAGCGATGCCTCCAGAATGCTGAAGAGCTGTGTCAGCCAGGAATGCTGATAGACACCATGTTGACTCCTAAGCAAGCTCAGAGACTCCTCCATATGATCTGCTATGCAGAAAATGAGTCCAACATGAAGGCGGAGATGGATCAGAAGTCCATCATTGTGAGAATTCTAGAGAATCTGGAACAGTGGTCACTCCGCATCTCATGGTTAGATCTCCAGCTGATGTTTAAGCAGACGAACAGCAATTCATCAGAGCTCACGAATTGGCTGGACACTGTGGCCAGAGCGGCTATAGATGTTTTTCAAGTGAGTACAATTGGGACGAAGCAGGAGAAGCCGTCGATATGGTTAGTGGCGCCACTCGTGTCAAAGCTGCCAAGTCAGGTACAGGGCAGGATCCTACGAGTGGCTGGGCAGGTGCTGGAGAGCACAAATTTCTTCGGGGCAAAGGGTCGCGATAGCGGAAATGGCAGTGGAAATGGTGGGAGTTGCAGTAAGAGAAAGGCAACCACTCAATTGAGTCATCAACCATTCCTGGGACTCGTGTTGACTTGTCTCAAGGGTCAGGATGAACAAAAGGAGGGACTGCTGACATCGCTCCATTCGCAATTGTCTCAGTTTTTGCAATCCAACAAGGAGATGGAGAGAATTGGTGGAATTGAAGATCCTCAAGGGCGAGAGTCAATGTTGGATGCTCTGCAGTTGAGATTCTCCCTCGTTGGTGGGATGTTTGACTCCATTCAGAAGAATGCCGCTTCCACCACGGATTGGGCTATTCTGCTGGCACAATTGATATCTCAAGGAGTTATTGATCTGACCAATAACTCTGAACTCTTCACGACTGTCTTGGATATGCTCGCCACACTGATTCACTCAACTCTCGTGTCAGACAGTCAATCCGAGAGAGATGATACCAAGAAGTCCTATACGAATCTCATGAAGAAGCTGCGTAAAGAGTTGGGAGACAAAAATAATGCCTCGGTGAAGTTTGTAAGGCAACTTTTGCCACTATCAAAGCAAACTTGCGAAGTTATTGCATGCGACTCCGCGAGTTCGCTGACAGACACCAAAGGCAATAAGATCAGTGGCTTTGATACCATTGACAAGAAGCATGGGTTGAGGATTGCCGATAAGCAGCGTGTAAGTGTGTGGGATTTGCTGGAGGGTCACAAGAATCCGGCTCCTCTGTCATGGGCATGGTTTGGCGCTGTTAAGATGGAGCGCAAGCCATTGGCTTATGAGGACACGCATCGCTTGCTCAAGTATCACACGCATAGTCTCGTGAAGTCGAGCAGTTACTTCTATGAGCCACTTCCTCTGCCACCAGAGGATCTGGAGCCACTGCCGGAGAAACCGGTGAGTTTCGCCGATGTCCCTAAGCAGGACACATTGATGAGGATGTTGTCTTTGCAGAAGGAAGACATGAAGGCGGACACACCGTCGTCAGTTGATCAGTCGCCCAGTGCTCTGATGGGTACAAATGGGCGGGTAAGGGTGAAGGGGCGTCGACCGAGGAAGCCAAAGCCCGGTCCGGCGAGCTTGCCGCTGGCTCAGCCACAGCAGCCGCAGGCGCCACAACAGCAGCCACAAATGCAGCCCCAGATGGCGAACAATCCCATGAATCCGATGCAGATGAATATGGCGAATCAGATGAATCCGGGCATGCAGTACCAGCAGGGTCCGGGTGGGATGCCACAGAATCCGGGTCAGATGATGCCGGGTGGGCAGATGCAGCAGGGTAATCCCATGCAAGGGGGTCCGGTGGGGGCTCAGGGGCAGCCCACACAGAACCCAGGAGGCATGGGATTCGGCGTGGGAGGGCCTCAGATGGGCCAAGGTGGACCACAACAGCCTGGGCCGCAGACGCAACAGCCGACGCCACAGCAGTGGGGTGGATTTAATCCGATGCAGCAGCAACAGCAGCAGATGTTGTACAATCAACAAGCGATGGGACAACAGAGTGAGTTTTGGGGTGGGTTCCCAATTTGAATTCTTGTGATCTATATATCTTTATTTATTCTCAGTGAATCGCTTCGAACGGCCCAGCATGACGAATCAGTCAAAACAGGCTCTGTCGAATATGCTTCGCCAGCGACATCCGTTTATGGCGAACAATCAGGGCAATGCTGCCAACTTCAATATGCAGCAACAGCAGCAGCGACAGAGTCAGCAGCAGCATCCATTTATGCGCAACACGTTGCGAGCGAGTCTGGGCGGACAGATGGGTCCCGGTGGGCAGGGAATGAATCCCGTGATGGCGCAGAATATCAATCAACCCATGGCTCAGATGGGACAGGGCATGGGACCAGCTGCTCTCATGAATCAACAATCTCAGATGGGACAGAATCCCATGAGTCAGGCCCAGGCGGCTCCGCAGACCATGATGGCGCAGGGTGGTGGAATGATGGCCACTGCTGGGGCGGGAATGATGAATCAGGGTCAGACTGGTGGGATGGGGCAGGCTCCGGGCGGAATGGGTCAAGCTCCGGGAGGAATGGGTCAAGCTCCGGGTGGAATGGGTCAGGCTCCGGGAGGGATGATGCAGCAGCAGCAGCAACAGGCGCCAGGACAGGGCGGCGGAGCTGGAGGTGGAGGCATGGTGGCGCAAGGAATGGCTGCCGGTGGGATGCAGGCTATGCAGCAGGGTGGTGGCCAGCAGGCGATGTTTCAGAATCAGCAGTACCAAGGGATGGCGCAGAATTTTGGCGGATACGGTGGGCAGGGGATAAATCAGCAGGCGGCTCCGCAAGGCATGATGGGCAACTTCAGCCAGATGAATCCCCAGAGAACGACTCAGGCGGAGTACATTGCACAGCAGAGGGCGCTGCAGGCCAACCGAGGGCAGTACATGCAGCCGGCGCCGAATGTGACGATGAACAACATGGTGGGCCAGGGAGCGGCGCCGCCATACTCGCGTCAGGGTCAGACGGGCGGGAAGCCCACCCAAGTGCAGCAACAGCAGTTCCAGCAGGTGAATCAGCAGAGAATACGCCAGCAGATGATGATGCAGCAGCAAGGTGAGATCATTTTGAGGTAATAAGGGGGAGATTTGCTCACATTTTTGATTTTTAGGGATGGCGCAACAGCCAAATCCTCAAGGAATGGGCCAGGGACAGGGTCAAGGGATGGGGCAACAGCAGACACCGGCTCTTGTTGCCCAATTGCAGCGACAGATGCCCAATCAGCAGAATATGATGGGTCAGCAGTATCCGCACCAGCCACCACCGTATTAAATGAGACGATGATCAATGAGATTGAGGGGATGACGAAAGGAATTTACAGAATTATTTTATATTTATTCAATATTATAATCAAACGTAGAAGAATGTCACAATTTTATCAAATTTTCCGGGCTTTTTATTCATTGGAGGAATTTCCCTCCAAAAAAGATTCCGATACCAGTCACCAGAGGGCCTAAGCGCGGAAAGTGGTCAGCTTCCTCGTGAATTCTCGGTTCTCAGTCAAAGTTGGCGACGTAAATGTCAGGAAAATAAACAACACAGGGATTTTTTTGCAAATATTTCGTGACTTTTTACAGAGATGGGCCTCAAGAGACCACTTCCTGGGAATCCTATTGTGTTCCTGGACATTCGCATCAACGAGGAGAGAGGTGAGATTCTGGGAAAGATATTTTGTTAGAAGTGCGTTGATGCTACAAGTGTTTGTTTATATAGTGGGGCGAATGGTGATTGAGCTCCGGAGGGATGCAGTTCCCAGGACGGCTGAGAACTTCCGTCTCCTCTGTACGGGAGAAGTGAGGAATGCCTCGGGGAGAGTTCTCACCTATCGAGGCACTAAATTCCATAAGGTGCAGAGGATATTCATGGCTCAGGGTGGAGATGTTGGAGAGAGTGTCTATGGGCCAACGTTCGAAGATGAGAATTTCATTCTTCCGGTGAGTTTTTATGGGATTTTGTGTCAAGTAATTGGAAATGAGAGATCTTTCTATTTCAGCATGACGAGGGAGCCGTATCGATGGCTAATTATGGGTCTCCCAACACCAACAGCTCCCAGTTTTTCATCACGGCGATCAACTGCTGCCACCTGGATGGGACAAATGTGGTTGTGGGATATGTCCTGCGCGGCCTAGGCATTCTGGGTGAGATGGAGAAGTTCACCACGGATGAGGGCACTCCCACGGGTGATATTATCATTGAGAGTTGCGGACA
This sequence comes from Phlebotomus perniciosus, assembly GCA_918844115.2. Classification (NCBI taxonomy): domain Eukaryota; kingdom Metazoa; phylum Arthropoda; class Insecta; order Diptera; family Psychodidae; genus Phlebotomus; species Phlebotomus perniciosus. The sequence goes on from CAKKOB020001500.1 coordinate 19,558, forward strand.
ATTGCCCGAGGGCGTCGATTGGGGCTTCTGCGATCGCGACGAGACAGCAGATAATTTGCCACCGTATCCACTTGATTGGGATGATTCAGTGTTGGAGTTCAATATCGGTCAAATGGTGGACATTCTCTCGACTATAAGGAATGCGGGCAACTATCATTTCAAGAATGGTGACAATGTCGAAGCGATAAGGCGCTACAACAAGGCCATCCGATACTATCAGTTCTTCAGCAACTCTCCACTCCTAAGTGCATCCGATCGGTGTCGCCTGGAGAAGGCCAATGCCGTGAATTGTGTCAACATAGCGGCTGTCCATCTCAAATCTCGAAATTTTCCCGAAGCCATCCAAATATGCAATGAGGCATTGAAGATGAATCCGACCAATTCGAAGGCTCTCTTCCGACGCGGACAGGCAGAGATTGAGCTGAAGGACTATGAGAACGCTATAGATGATCTCAAGCGTGCCTACAATCTCGTGCCGGAATGCAAAGTGATTCTGGAGGAGTTTAATCGCGCCAAGCATTTCCTCTTGGAGTATCGTGACAAGGAGAAGAAGACCATCCAGAAGATGTTTCAAGTGTAAAGGTAAGTGTATGTGCATAAATTAACGTGATAGACATACAATATGGGGAGTTGATGTGGTGAGTGGGAAATTGGGGCGCAGATGCACTCATTGGGTGGGAAAGAGTGCAAGTGAACGTGGAGGGAATTTTTAATGGGGAGGTTCTCTCCTATGGGAAACATATAATATGGAATGGACCAACCTCTCAACTCTTTAATTAAGAATAATGCCCAAGACACTCGTGTGTGATACGAGCATTTGTACTAACTTGTTGAAATATCGTTGCACTGTGAGAAATCAGTCTGCAAGATGAGTATAAAAAAGTCGTGTGTAAATGTCTCTCTCAAAGAGTTACCGAATTGCATGTTAATTGAGTGTTTGGGCGACGAAATTGGGGCATTTTGTATAAAATACAACAAGTGTTGTTGGTTGCAAATCAACGGATATTTTTTTATCAATTTCAACTACATATAATGTAAAATCTATTTGATATGTGAATCAAAAGTAGTTTTGATTTATTTTATTTATTTATTATTATAAGGGGTTTTCATCATAATAAAATAAATAAAGTATGATTGTATTTGCAAATTGATTATCTTTTATTAGGTTTGTAAGTTATTTTTTAGGTTTCGATGGAAGTTTTGTGATGTTGGGCGGAAAGTTCACAATTTTCTCATTCTTCAAAAAGGGTAATAATTCATATTTGAAAAAAATAAATTAATTGGAAAAACGGTTTCTAATTTTTGGGAAAATTTAGCAAATTTGTATTAAAGCTTTTAAAAAATGATTTATGACGATTTTTTTAGGTTTTGGATAGTTTTGTGAACGGAAGCAAAATAGAGAATTCCTAAATTATAAATTCTCGAAAAATGTTACCCAAGTTTTTCAATAAAGTTGATTTGTGGTTCAGTCACACGGCAAAGGGATTTAATTGGTTTTTCCAGGTGGAAAATCATCAAATTTCTACTCACATCCACTCTGTTCTACATTTTTGAAGAGTCTCTAAAAGTAATTTTCTGGAAAAACTTACCTAATAGAAGTTTAGAAAACCTAAGAGGACCTTTTAAACCTTTAAGTGACCATTCGCCCGATGAAAGCAAATAAGTGACGCCCGGCCCTTTTTAAATTAAGGAAAACTCTTTTAAATCCCTTATTCGTGATTTTTGAGCATGATTTCCCTCAGTTAGTTCACTTAAAGGTTTAAAAGGTCCTCGCGAGCAGCTTTTAAATTAAAGACGATTTACATATACACATTTGACTGCTTGAAGTCTGTAAAACTTTAGTGTGGAATTCCAAATTCACAGCCGAAAGAAATTGAAGACATTTGCCAACTTAAAATTAAAGATCTTTTGTCAAAATAGTCGAAAAATATAAATCTGCCTTTAAAGGTCGACTTAAAGATCTAGGACTTAAAGATTTATCGCAGAATTGAAGGAATATAGAGGGTACTTAAAATTAAAATGTCCTGATTCGATTGAACAGTATTTTCTGCACTTCTGTGGAGTATTTTCCAG
>CAKKOB020001502.1:0-11376 GCA_918844115.2 Phlebotomus perniciosus
GGTGAATCCCTGGTCGGCAGAGAAGTTTGTGCCCCCTATTGAAGATCTTCCCGGCTGCGAGAGCAACTAGAGGACAGCAGACAACTTCAGAATCCGGCGCGGTGAGGCATCAGTGGCTTCAGAGGTGGTGAGCTCCAAACCGCCCCCCTGAGAAGTGATCGTCCCAGCTCCGGTGAAGAGAAGTCGGCTAACAACTTTCCAGGCTTCGATACGGCAAATTCCGAGAGTCCTGAGGTGGTGAGCTAGACGGCGCAAAACTTAATTGACGATATCCCGACCCCGAGTGCAGTAAGACGATAGCGCCCCCCTGAGTGATCTAGACGCCCGTGTTCGGATCGTCTCGGCTTCAGTGCGGCGGCTTTGAGACTCCTGAGACGGTGAGCGATTCAGCGCCTCCCGAGTGACGAGACGATCTCCCGACCCCGAGTGCAGTGAGACGATAGCGCCCCCCTGAGCGGATCTTCACGGCTCCACGGCTGTGTGTTGGTGTGCCTTGCAATCAAATGCATCAAGTAATCGTCCCGTGATTTTTACTGAATTTCTTTGTGAAATAGTGTGTCTTATTGCGAAAAAAGTGCACCACAGACTGAGTAAAGTGTCTGCTACATTTTCAGCGCATTGAAGACTTTGCCGTCCAAAAGATCTGTGTGTGTGATAAAGCCAAAAAATGATAAGCAGGACAGCAAAACAACAAAGCAGAAAGTAATGCGGGAGATCAATCCAGTGGAAATTAAGGTGTCTGGTCTGAGGGGTGTCGGCAGGGGAGGTGTTGCCATAGTCTGTGATGATGATGAGGCGCTGAATGGAGTAAAGGAGATCGCCCGTGAAAGGCTAGGAGTAGATTATGATGTCTCTGTGCCCAAGCCGAGATACCCGAGACTAAGGCCCTTTACAGACATGGGTTTAATCGAGAGAAGGTTTAGTCAGTTTAGAGCCAAAGACAGTTCAATCAATGACAATTTCAGTGCGACATCAATCAAAATTGTAGTTTTCTAAATGCTAAGCGGCTTTTAGGGCTCCGACAGACCTGCGCTTAGCGTGGAGGCTTAGCATCTAAAACGAGGCTCAGGGTACCGATAGACCTGTTTTTGGTAAAGGAATTTCCTTAGAAAGTTGTTCTGGTACTAAGGCTAAGCGCGATCCAAACAGACTACAGTTAAAGTCCCGTTTTAGCCGCTAAGTCTTCCACGCTAAGCGCAGGTCTGTCGGAGCCCTTACAGTGCGTATGAACTGGCTGTGGCTGTAAACTGGCTAAGTATTCTCTCGGCTAAACCCCATGTGTGTAAAGGGCCTTAATGAAGGTTTTGCGAAAGTGTCTTTAATCAACATTTTTATCAAAGTTCGAGTTTTTGATCAACAATTTCTTTTCCGTTATTTTGAATTTACTCTAACGCCTTTTTAGGAATAATATTTCCAGTTTAGTAAAAATTCGCCGTGCATCTTGTTTATCTATCTGTTTTTTAAGATAGTTTTCTGTGCTCAAGAAAAGTCCCATTTCCATCCAGAAAAGTGTTTTAGGAATCCCAGAGGACGATGACTCTCCTCCTTGAGGACTACGAGCAGCAATATGCGGCGCTGATAGCAAAGATAACCGCCCAAATCTCTCATCTCAACATCGCCCCCAAAAGTAAGTCCAATCCAGTCATATGGAAGGAAAATATTACGTTTTCCTGACCCTTGCGGGAACTCCTTCCTCAGGCAATCGGCATGAGCTGATCCAGGGGATAACAGGGAACTACGAGGAGGCTAAGGAGTTGCTGGAACAGATGAGTCTGGAGATTCGGGAAGCTCCTCCGGATCAGCGATCAGGACTCACGAACAGGGTTAATTGCTACGAAGTTGAGCTCAAGAGGCTCCAGCAGGAGTTCACGAGGAGCAAGAATACAGCCCTGGGGGCTTCCAATTTCGAGTCTGATGAGGATTTCGACGAAATAGGGTTCCACGATGACTCGAAGAGGCGATTACTGGACAATTCTGAGCGACTGGAGAGAACGGGGAAGCACCTGGAGGAGGGCTATCGAGTGGTGCTGGAGACTGAGAATCTGGGCAACAACATCCTCCAGGATCTGTCCAGTCAACGTGAGACCATCCAGCGATCCAGATCGCGGGTGCAGCAGATGGACGTGGAGTTGGGGAAATCCTCGAGAATTCTCAATTTCATGATGATGAGATCTCTCAAGGAGAAGATAGTCCTGGCCGGAGTTGGTGCTGTGTTTATTATAGCTGTTTCCTTTAGTATCTATTATTCCGTGAAGAAATAAAAATTCTACACCCAAAATTGTGATTTTTTATTCTGTAAAAAACGTTGAAAAGCGCTTTTCGCTCAATTGAGCGGAAAAGTGCGCGCAAACTGCGCTTTTTTTGCTCTGAAATTTAATTACAATGAAACTCGCTCACTGGAAGGTTTAAAAGTCGATAAAAGCGTAAAAATGGTGACGAATGCTTCCGGTGAGCCGGAACCACCGGAAGGAAGGAGGCCAGATTTTGATAAAACTGAGCGACAATCCAATATTCAAAATAACCGTATTTTGCCGAATCTCATTATATTACTGAATTCTGATGAATATAAAAGGCATCTACATTATATGGTTACTTCCGGTTTACTCCCATTTACTTCTCTCCCACGTAAACTGCATCTCCCATGGACACCTTCCCCGGAACCCGAACACCCAGATGAATGCCCAGAATCGGTGAAGCTCCGGCATCTTTGACCATCCGGTAGGTCTTCAGGGTCTTCAAAGGTTGTCCATCGGGATGCCTCAATCCTGTCTCTGGATTGATATTGGTGAAGATGCAGCGTCCACACAGCTTAACATTCCTGAACACGGTGTCTCCCACCTTCACCCACTTCCAGGAGTCCTCCTCGAACGGCGTCGTTGGTCCCTTGACCAGGAAGTTGGGTCGGAACTGCAGGTGCGTCACTGAGTCCTTGAGGCGCGTGTTAAGCTCCGCCAGTGACGCCTCGTTCATCATCATGAAGCTGGTGGCGTCATGGAGGGCGCCCGAGTCCACTTTCGTGAGATCCGGGAAGCCTCGGTTCTTCTCTCTCACTTCCCGGCAGGGTTGGGATGAGGGATAGAAGACGAGACGCATCCCAATGTCTTCGCTGAGAAGGAATCTGGAGAGAGAGAATTATAAGTAGTTTTTAACGGTTTTATAGGATAAAGTGCTATAAAATTATAGCAAGTTTTATAAAAATTTTGAATCTTACCTGGAGAGCCACCTGGCCACCTCCTCTCCACACTCCACCGCATCCACCGTTTCGCCCCAAACCACCGCTCGGATGGGCGTCTGTTCGTAGAGACGCTTCACATCCACATCAATGTCCAGCATTCCCGGAGCGGACAAGACCATTTTATCCCCATCAATCTTGGGTTGAATCTGAACGCACTTGGGATGAGTGCGAGCCGTGATGAACTGACCCTCAGGAGTGATGATCATGAACACGCGATCCCTGAGATGACCCCCCTCCAGGCCCAGAATGTTGCATTGGAGCTCACTGGCCCGGATCGGTCCGCAGGACTTGATCGGATAGACAATGAGGTCTGAGAGTTCACCGACGCGACGCCACTTCTTGGGCGGAGCATTGTCCAGCTTCTTCTTGTAGAAGTAACCCGCCGTCACAGCCACGACTCCCACACCGATGGCGACGCCCAGGGTTACCTTCGAGTGGTCAGAGCTGAAGAACTCTAAGCAAAGAAGGAGATCATGTGAGCGTGAAGAGCTGCAGTTTCACTTTATCACTTTCTGTAATCTTAATTAAAAGTATTTGTTTTCGGTGTAATGCATCCCGGATCGGAGGAGGGCAGTAATTGGTCAGAACAATGAGGAAAATTTAATAGTTTATAATTATTTTAATCATTTTAATCAATTAATAATTGCGCGATTTGTTGGAGATCGTTGAAAAGGGTTGGAATTTGAATTTGAGATCGAAAAATGAAATTTTGGATCGAAAGTGATTTCGAAAAATTCAAATTTAATACGTTAGTAAAGGAATTTTTTTATTAAATGAAATTTAATACCGAAAACGATACCGAAACGTCGATATCGAATCTCAAATTAATTATTCCACTTCTCAATATTCGAAAGTGCTTAAAATCTCTAATATTCAGCATCGCAGAAACTTTCCCTGGATTTTTTATCAGTCCAAACCCGCTTGAATACATGAATGTGGGGCTTTTGGGAGAGTTTTGGTGTGAGTTTTCAGTGTCAATGTCTGAGACTGATACTTCCAAAACATCAATCAAGGTCGACCGGCAACAAAAATTGTCGTTTACATCATGGAAGAGTAATTTAATGTTCGTTCCGAGTGGCTTCTCAAGTCAAGCCCCAGGGAACGGCACTTGAGGAGCTCCTCTGCCAATTTATTGGGCATTGCGAGACATCTTGAGGGTCATATCGGGCTTTTTTTCCAGCAGATGATAACGTACTCTCACATCCAGACGTTTTTTCTGACTTTCTCACTGATAATTTAATCACAGGGAGTTTCACAGAAAATTCACGATTCTCTCACAATTAGAACAGTTAACGGATTAATAGGGAACAATAGGTGATAATTGCATAGATTTTGGAGCAGGAAATCACTTACTAGACATCCTGGAGAGACTCTGGTTTTAGGATTTCAGACACAGACGCAGAAATTTAGTTATTCGTCCAAACAGAGTGAAGGAAAAAATCGGGCAGAGTCCGCAGACGCAGTCGAAGCACTCACACAGGAATCCACGAGTGAACTGAGACTATAGAGACTACTAGAGAGCAGCTTGAGGCATCACATTCAAACATTCCCCCAATTGATTCAACAATACACGCACCGAAGTCGTGGCCAGGGGAGAATTCATACACCGGCTTAAGAAAAAGAGCGATATAAGAAACATTTATTTGGAATCGAGGCGAAGAGTTTTCTCATTCTTGGTCACTCCAACGTACACAGGATCTCCCATCTTGATGGTTCCTGGCTTGTAGACGCCCAAATGGATACCCAGGATGGGAGCAGGAAGTGACTCTTTCATGCGGTAGGTCTTCAAAGTTTTCAGGGGCTCCAAATCGGGATGTCTATCACCAGTTTCCGGATTGATGTTGGTCAGAATGCACCTGAAAGAAGGGAAAACAGATGCAAAATAGCTTTTGGTTAGTTGTGGGTTCGAATCTTGATGAGAACAAAATTACAGAAAAGGTTAAAAGTTTTTTTTTTCGTCCCTAAAATATTTTTTGAGATCTAAGAGTTTAATTTTCATAAACCGTGAGTTCAAATCCCGATAAGAACTTTTTTTTCAAATAATAAAATAATAATTTAGCCATTAGAATCTTTTTTTTAAACATCTTTTCCTTAAAACTAATAAAGATACTCACCTGCCGCACAGCATAACATTCTTAAAGATGACATTGCCAATCTTGATCCACTCCCAGTCATCCTCAGCGTACGCCTTGTTGTTGTTGACCATGAAGTTGGGTCTGAACTGATAGTGAGTGACTGCCTTCTCCTTCTTCTCCAGCAACTTCTTGTTGAGATCCTTCATTGAAGCCTCATTCATCAGCATGTAGCTCGTTTCATCGTGTAGAGCTCCCGCGTGAGTTTCCAGATCCTTGTTGTTCATCTTCTTACTCTTAGCATTCCTTGTTGGCGTACGTCCCGGATAGTAGACGAGCCTGAAGCCGGTATCATCGTTGATGAGATATTTCGATACCCAAGCAGCAATTTCATCTCCACAATCCACAGTCTCAACAATTTCTCCCCAAACGACGGATCTTCCGCGCTTCTGATGATCCAAATATCTCATGTCGATGGTGATTGGCTCCTGGTCAGGAGCTGAGAGGATCAGATCGTTGCATTGGACTTTCGTCTGGATCAACACGACTTTTGGGTGGCTTCGAGCAGTGATTCCCTGACCTTCGGCGCTAATAATCATGAAGACACGATCCCTGAGGAAGCCATCCTCCGGACCTAGGATGGTGCACTGGAGATCCTTGACCTGAATCCCACCGCAGGATTTAACCGGGTAGATCATCAAGTCCGTGATTTCTCCCACGCGAATCCATCTGGAAAATTCACAAGATTTTTTTACCCTACTTTTAGGCAAATTGGCGCCAATTTTTCACTTTTGATCAATTTTAGGAGAAATGGCGCCAATTAGTCTACTTTCAGGCGAATTTGGCGCCAAATTGTCTCTTCTTTTAGGCACTTTTGGCGCCAATTTTCCACTTTTAGGCAAATTCGTCATTAAATAGTCTTTTCAGTTGAACTTTGCTTCCAATTTGCAATTTTAATTCCACTTCCGTTACTTTAATTCCGCTATTTCCAATGCATTCTCACTTTTTCCCCACAAAAAGTCTTTAAAACAGCCTCCCTTCCATATTTCCCGCCAAAAATCTTTACTCACTTTTCTGGTGGAGATTGTAGGAGTTTCTTCCTGTAGAAGTAGCCAAACGTGGCCGCCACAACGCCAATTCCGAGCGCCACACTCACACTCACTCTCGCCTGGACAGAACTGAAAAGATCTTGATTGGGGAAGCATAAAAGTGATGTGAGATTCTTGCCTGGCAATTGAGCTTTCAAATGAGTTCAAATAACACTTGATAAATTGGAGCAAAAAAATGGTGCGATATCGCAGAAAGATAATTTTGCCAGAGAGATTTTTAACTCTATTTATAGTACGTGAGGCTTTTAATCTGTTTTTGCTATTTTTGTGAGTGACTTACCCAGCATTTTCCTCTTCTAAAAGATCTTGTTTAATATTCACTTCTCAAAAATTTACACGATTTAAAACATTTATTAAAGATTAAAGGTGATAAGAATTTTTCCACCGAGAAGATTCTCCACTGCACGTCCACTCTGAGCTCAATCAGGAGATCCACTGATGTCTCTGTGGCTCGAGGCACCGCTACAGAGCACTTGGAAAGAGTGCTTTTATTAGCGATACAAAAGGAGAAAAAAAACAGAAGCTCTTCTATCACTATCAACCGTAATCTCTGACTTTGGAATAATCTGACTGGGAGCATTATCTCGCCGTTGTGCTGGTGAATAATCCCCAGCGAGGCATGAGGGAGTGGTTGAGTTGATTTTTTTTGCAATTTGTATATATAATAGTAAAATTAATAAAATTAATAAAATTTATAAAAATTTTCTCGTGAAATTCCGAAAATCATTGCAAAATGTATTTAAAATCACCGAATTTGCCCCATTTTGCCCAATTTTCGTTCCGGAAATGGATAATTTCGGAAGAAAAGTTCTAGATTCGAACTTTATTTACCGGAAAACTTTTCCAAAATAAGCAAATGCTCTGAATTCTGCAAAATATTGCGATTTAGCAAGTAAAACATATTAGAAGCATAATTGTAAATGATTTTTTGTTGATAAACTTTTCAATTTATAACCTGTCCGACTGCCCCGCTCTCCCCTATGAGTTAAATTGATTTTTAAAGTCTCTGAGAAACCCAGAATATTTCTCCTATTTTTTTTCCTTAGTCGTCAAGGAACCCAATTAGTATTCCCTTTGTCTCTTAAGGGATTCGATCTCTCCTACCGTCCAGCTCACAGAATCCTCCAGAATCCTTGCACCACTGACCGTTAGACCCAAATGGCATTTGAATTTTCAAAGAAGTCGGCCAATAGGCCTTGCGGGCTATTCGTTTTTGCCTGACAGCCTGTGTCGCGATAAAGTTTGTGTTTTTCTCAGCACCTGCATTTTCCCTTGATTTCGCGCATTTACAGGTGTTGCAGGTGGCTGAGAGGGAGTGCCAAGTGTTCCTCAAGCGATGTAGTATCTGACCTTTGGGCAATTTGGCACAGTAATCACGATGGATCTGGAGAATAACAACAAAATTCACGGACTCTCCACCGCTGAGGCGCTAACACGCCTCCGGGAGGACATTGAGGGCATCCTGACGGTCTACGAGCGCAAATTCGCCACAGAGAGGTAAGGGAGAATCAGACAAAGGATTCATTCATGCGTTCCAGGACAAAGGATATTCGATGTCTCTTTGTGAATTTGATGTTTGCAGATGGACTAAGAAATTGCGTGCCACATTCAATGCAGGAACTCCTCTGCATTCCTTCGCCATTTTCACTTCCTCCTTTGCCATTGTCCTCCTCCTCATGTCCCAGCACTTCCTGGCCGCTGGCCTCGTGTTGGGTCTGCTCGTCTTCAACATTTGGCTGGTTGTGCGAGAGAATAATCTCAAGAGATCAGAGATTTACCGGAAGATCTGGGATGTCATCCAGGTCATCCGTCTAGCCACTTCCGGTTGCCACAAGTGGACACTCTCCAACTATCCCCACCTGTCCTCGCCTCTCTCCCCCTGCGTCACCCTCCAGTGGTGCGTGCGTGACGGCAGAATCGTTAATCTGCCGTGGGCTCTGCTCGTCCGCGGAGATCACATTGTCCTGCGTCCTGGCCAGGTGGCGCCTGGAACTTGTCGGGAGGTGAACAGCAAGCGATCTTTTGCCTCGGGGGAAACCTACACGCAGACAGAAGGGACTGAGCCACCAGTTGTGCCGACGCAGAGATCCCCGCTGCCGGATCTCACGTGCATCCTGGAGGCGACACCCTTCCTGGACAATCTCCGGACCACGCTGGACAAGTGCCTGAATCGCCCCGAGACGATTTTCAACCAGCAACGGCACTTGGTGAGTGATGAGCCTTTAATTTGAGGGTTTATTGATTTTGTCATTATTCGGACCAGTGAGTAGATTAGACAGTAGGAGCTTCTATGGGTTGTTCAATGACCTTCTGAGGGATTTTGCTGATTTACTCTTCACCGGGGAGGCTCAATGACCTCCGAGGAAGGAGATTAAAGTGATTTAATCAAGGGGTGAATCAATTTTCTGGTTATTTTTAGACAAAAGGGTTTCTCTATTTTTTCTGATAACATTTTGGGGATTGAGCTGAAGATGGTTTGTGTCTTGGATAATAATAGGCCTGGTTAGTAGATTTAATAGACTTGATTGATAAGTTTTCTTCTCGTTATTTGCTAATTCTTATTTAATTTTATCAAGCAACTTGTCGAAAATGCTTATCAGGTCATCTAAAAAAGAATTTTTTGATAACCGAGACACAAACCCTCGTTTTATCAACTAAGTCAGTATTTTATGGGAAATTTTATGGGAGAATTTATTTACTAGCCAGTTTATCATTTTTGGTTTATAATTTTATCTTTGCTAATTTCGGAAGCCTTTTATGGTAAATTAGAAACGATTTCCGGAACGTTTTTGCAAACTATGTCTTTTTTCGGAATGTTTTGTTGCGAGTTCGTCACTTTTAGAGCATTTTCGGATAAATTGGTCTATTTCCGGAATACTTTGCTAGGAAATGTGTCGATTTTCGGATCATTCTATAGCAAATTACACTCTTCGGAACTTTTAGTGGCAATTATTTATTTCCTTAACGAAATTTATGATATTTGCCAATTTTGGAATGTTTTTGCGATAAATTAGTACGAATCCGGAATTTTTTGTACTAAATCCATGGATTTCCGGAACATTTTTGCGACTTCTTTCTCATTTTCCGGAATATTTCGTTTCGAATTATTACTTTCAAACCATTTTCGGACAAATTGGTCCATTTCCGGAATTCTTTTCTGAACGACTTGTTCTTTAACTCTACTTTTCATTCCAGCTCGTGACTGTTTTCATCCAAATATGGGGCTTTGTGGGCGTCATCCTGGTGACCTGGACCTTCGCCGTGTTGAACTACAACGGCCACTTGTTCACGTCGCCACGTCTCACGTGGGTTTCGGCGTTCATCGAGAGCGCCGTTTGCGCCGTGATGCCGACCCTTCCGCTTACTTTCCCCACAATGTGGCTCCTGCTGAATCTTTGGGGCGTGGCGAAGCTGGAGACTTTGTTGTCCATTCCGCGTCCGTTTCCGGATAAATCTAGTCCGAGTGATTTTCATGCTGATCTGGATAATTCGCCATCGGTGGATTGGGCGAATCTGAGGCTTCCGTGGCGAACGAAAGTAGGCAATTGGATCAACTTGATCCAAGGGGATGCTTCGGTTCTCGGTCGAAGCTCGAATGTTGTTCAGGTTTTGGGAACAATGACGGCTCTCTGCTGCGTGGATAAGAAAGGGATTTTGTCGTGGCCAAATCCAACCGCTGAGAAGGTCTTCTTCCTGCGAGATCCGCGCGATAAGGCGAGCGCTCACAGCAGCTCCACCAGCTTCGAGTCTCAGCAAAACGGACAGAGACCGCAGAAGGATAAGAGCGTGGCGGAAGTGCTGGATCTCACCCACGATCAGCACAGTCCGTTTAAGCTGGAGTTTGATTGTCAGGAGTGGAGGAATCATCTGGATTCGCTAAAGCCATTGGGTGAGTTTTTTTTTAAATAGGAAGATTCTATACAACCAGTTTCGGATTCAGGCTAATTTGCAGCTAAAAGTGTCGAAATTTGTCACAAAACGTTCCGGAAATAGACAAATTTCGACAAAACGTTCCGGAAACGATAAAACGCACCATAAAACATTTCCGAAAAATGATCAAACTTGTCATCAAAGGTTTCCAAAATTGGCTAATTTCTCACTTTTAGTTCAGAAAGTTAACATTTCTGTCACAAAATTTTACGAAAAGTAACAAAAAGTTTCCGAAAACCGACAAATTTTCCGAAAAATGATCAAATCTTTCCGAAAACTCTCCGAAATTCCCCAAAATTTCACTAAATTTAAGGTAGAAAATCCTTTTAATTGCAAAGAAGCTTCATTCCAGGACTCGCCATCCTCGTCAACACCTGCTGTCCGCTCACTCAAGCCTACTACTCTCAGTTCTGCGGCCACGTGACGGCTGTGGCGCTCTTCGACAAAGATTTGGTGCCAGTCACCAATCGGTATGAGATTGTTGAGTCGAGTTTGAATAGTTTTATGCATGGGTATGTATTAGGCATACCAGAAATGTGCCACAATTTTTTATTAACACAAAAATCATAAGTCTCTTTCGCTCAAAAGTTGATTCAGGAGATTTGAAATGAAGAAGAAAAGGGAAGGTTTCTCTCTCTGCCTTTAACTCAAGCACTCTGTCTGTTTCTCAGCTTTCACGCTTATTTTCTCCTAAATCCACTAACACTGCAAAATTTGTACAGAAAATCATAATCACGAATATAGAGAATTAATTTGGATAATTGGGAATTAATTGGAAGAGAGCTTCACTGAAACTCACACACTTTTAGTGGATTTATTGCAATTTTGCTGTGTTGCATATCTTTCTCACAGATCATCTCCTGACTTGATTTCACCTGATCTCGAATCGATAGAGAGTTGTATTTGATGAGATTTCTAATGTATTTTGGTTATTCAGTCGCTGCTTGTGCGGATTGTCAACGAGGATTGGCTTCAAGAAGAGGGCGAGGGATGTTTTCTCACTGGAAGCGAAAATTGCAAGCTATCGGCA
>CAKKOB020001502.1:11476-21620 GCA_918844115.2 Phlebotomus perniciosus
AGTTTCCGGAATGAAATTTCCCCGAAAATACGTTTTCGGAATGAAATTTACTCCGAAAATAGGTTTCCGGAATGATATTTCCCCGAAAATACGTTTTCGGAATGAAATTTACTCCGAAAATGAGTTTCCAGAATGAAATTTCCCCGAAAATATGTTTTCGGAATGAAATTTACTCCGAAAATAAGTTTCCGAAATGATATTTCCCCGAAAATGAGTTTCCGGAATGAAATTTGCCCGAAAATAAGTTTCTGGAATGAAATTTCCCAGAAAATACGTTTTTGGAATGAAATTTACTCCGAAAATAAGTTTCCGTAATGAAATTTCTCTCGAAAATGAGTTTCCGGATAACATTCCGCCGAAAACAAGTTTCTGAAATAAAAATAATCTGAAATAACTAAGATTCCCCGGGAAAAAGAATTTCCGGAATGAAATTCCCTCACGATAATTGACTTCCAGGAACCGGATGTGGTGCGTCGGGACATCCGATTCACGCGCTCCCTGGAGTTGGCGTCCAAAGTGAAGGTTCCCTTTCCCCATTCACTGTCCGTCGTGATGCGTCAGCATCGGGATCAGTCACTGCAGCTGATGACCCAGGGGACGGCGGACATCATCCTCGATTGTTGCGACGACTACTGGGATGGGAAGGATCTGCGACCGTTGGGGGAGCAAGAGAGGAAGAGAGCTCAGGACTTTTATCAGAGAAATGCTTTAACCGCCTACTGCACTGCCTTCTCCTATCGGCCGCTCCGGAGGGGCATCACGGGCCCCCTGGCGGGCTGTTCATCGACGGACGTGGCGTATATGGAACTGCCGCCGGAGTCTATCTACAAGATGTCGCATATTGATCCTTCGAAGTGCGAGCATATGGACACGGCGGAGGAGAAGCTGAAGGGGATGGATTCGGTGAATTATACAGATCCGAAGGCGGACAATGTGAATGATGTGGAGGGATGTTTCGAGATGGAGTGCCATCAGATCTTCATTGGAATGGTGACGATGCAGTATCAGGCTCAGATGGACATTGTCCATCTGATTGAGCGACTGGAGAGGGCTTGCATTCGGTTTGTTCACTTCTCCAAGGAGAACGAATTGCGTTCTCGCGTCTTCTCGGAGAAAATGGGCCTCGAATCCGGTTGGAATTGTCATATATCCCTACTTAGTGGGGGCGAAGAGGAACCGGAAGCCGAAACCAAGAAAGTACCGGATATTGAGGAGTTTGAGAATGAGAAGAGTCTCCTGTTGGGAAAGCCTGCCGTCTCCTCGCCTGGATCCGCCGAGAGTCTCTCTCGGTTGGACAGCGAAGCGATGGAGGAGTCCATCAAGTTGGAACTGATGGATGAGACTGGCCGACATTTGTCCAATGATACAACTTTGGCCTGTGATAATCAGGCGAATGCAGGAACTCAATCTCTCAGCTGTCTCACTGACTCCACGGAACAAAGTGGACCGGTGCTGTGGAATGCGAACAAGGCAAAACTCCCACGAGGAATTGAGAACATTCGACCGCATCTGGAGAAAGTGGACAATGTCCCACTGCTAGTGTCTCTCTTCACGGACTGCTCAGCCGATGCCACGCGAGAGATGTTGGGAATTATGCAGGCCTATGGGGAGATTGTGGTGTGTCTGGGCTCCTCAGCGAATGCCACCAATGCGGAGATCTTCCTCCAGGCGGACTGCAGCATCGGAGTGGAGCCGTTTTATCCGCAGGTGAGAAGAATTTACTGATTATAGGCAAGAGATTCCGGAAATTGACTAGGATTGGAATGATTTTTAAGTATTCCGGAAAATATTGATTAAGATACTTGAATTTTAAGTCATTTTCCGGAAAACTTTCGGAAACACGTATGAATTTCAACAGATTCCAGGAAATCATCACCAAGCAGTCTAATTTTAAGGTAGATTCCGGAAAAAATGCTTCAAATTGAGTTGCTTTCGAGTTTAAATTTTTTAATTTCGGAAATTTCCGAAAGTTGCAACAACGCTTTAGGTTTTAATATTCTCATATTCCGAAAAAAAGATATAAATGGAAATTTTCTAAAGTACAAACTCAATTCCGGATAAAAACTCCGAAAATAGCCAATCTTTACATTATTCTCCGAAAAAATTGTCCCTGAAAATAACTTTCCGGAACATTGTACGCCGCGTGTGCAGGTGTGCCAGGACTTCTCCGCCTACGTGGAGACAAATCTGACGAGTCAGAGCACCGGCGGCTACCGCAGCCGCCTGGCCAAGTGGCTGCCGCCGCGACAGTACAATCGCAACGCCGTGATCTCTCCTGTGTACCTGAGTCGGCTGCTCAACTCGCTGCCGTGCTCCATTGCCATCTCGCGTGACGATCCACTGTCCATTGTGGCGCTGATCGAGCTGTCGCGCCGCGTGACGGTTGGCGTGTGGAATTGTCTGCAATTCCTCATGTGTTGCCTCTGTTCCTTGGCCGTTGTGAACACACTGAGTGCTTTCGTGGGCCTGTCGCCCATCTTCCCACCGCTCACGCTCGTCTACCTCATGGTCGTGATCACACCACTGATCTCACTCACGCTCACGCGAACACCCGCCGACTCCGACACCATGCAGAGGGCAACGTGGCGCAAATCGAAGGTGGACAGAAATCTCTGTCTCTTCGTCCTCTGGTGCTACTGTGGCAAGTTCATCCCATCGATTGTCGTCACGGTGAGTCGAAAAAAAGCTCAATTTGAAAGTTTATTGCCAAGGTGTCACAAATGTTCGTTAGGCTTTGAAACATGTGGAAAAATGTACTGATTTTGACAGCTTGCTATAAAATTTGACATTTATTGGCAGGGATTTGCCAGATCTGGTTTATTGTATCATTTTATTGCCATAAAATTGTATTTTTAGGGTTGAAAAGCGCTTAAATGACGCTTTTGGTGTTGAAAAGCGTTTTATTTGCGCTTTTTATGTTAAAAATTATTCAAATTGCGCTTTCTTGGGTTGAAAATGACATTCAAGTGACATTTTTGTGGCGAAAAAGTGTTCAAAAAACGCTTTTGGCGTTGAAAAAGCGTTCAAATAGCGCTTTTTGTGTCATAAACAAATTTTTAAACTAAATTATTTGCTATAAAAATCAGGTAAATTTGAATTCTTTCTGGATTTTATAGCAAGTCTAAATTTTCTTACCAAATGTTCCATTTTTATGGCACAGCCTTTTTTATAGGATAACTTGCTATAAACTTTTATAGCAACTCACTTTTAAGCAGCAATTTTATAGTAAAAAACAAACATTTTGCAGTTTGCCTTCGCGTGCGTGTTTGTGGGCCACCCGGTCGATCTCCTCACGGACGGTGAGAGTTCGAGCGATGATCTCAAGCTGGTGAAGTGTTTCACCCTTTATGGCATCATTGTTCATTTTGTTGTTATCTCCTCGAGTTTCGTCCATCGCGGCCACTTGCTGTGGCAACGGAATCCTTTTGCCAACTCCATGTGGGTCATCTGCACGACGATGATGTTGACCTTCCACACGGTCCTGCTGCTCGTGCAGATCCTCCTCGATGATGACTTCTGGGACATTTTGGCCACCAAGTGGCCCAGTGTTGTCTTCCTCCTCGCCTCCACCTTCATCGTTCTGGCGATTGTTGAACTCATCAAGCGGGAGGAGATCAAGTGAGTAGAGAGAGACAATATTTCTATGGTCCCTTTTATTTTAGTTTTAGAGAGCCGGTCGAGAGGGAGTCGCTCTTGAGTTGTCGCATCTCTCGGAATTAGGGGAGACAGAAAATTCAATTTTCCAACACTTCAAGTGGGTGATAAATTGATTGTGGGACAATGTGATGATCACTTTGTGTCATCTGTTCGTATTTCATGCGTGAAATTATTCAAAAGAGGAAGGGGAACTGTTCAATTGAATTGTTTGAATAGTTTATGGATGGAAGAAGTGGAAGTTTAAGGTTCGGTTAGATAGAAAGGAAAACTTGAAACACTTTGACAAGTTTCATTATAAGAAAACTTGGATAAGTTTCTCTATAGGAAACACTTTGACAAGTTTCTTTATAAGAAACACTTTGACAAGTTTCTCCATAGGAAACACATTGACAAGTTGCCCTATAGGAAACACTTTGTCAAGTTTCTTTATAGGAAAACCTTCGATATGTATCTCTATAGGAAAACTTGACATGTTTCTCTATAGGAAAAACTTGTCAAGATTTTTCCATAGGAAACTCTGACAAGTTTCTCTATAGGAAAACCTTTGATAAGTATCTCTATAGGAAAACTTGACATGTTTCTCTATAGGAAAAACTTGTCAAGTTTTTCCCATAGGAAACTCTGACACGTTTCTCTATAGGAAAAGCTTTAATAAGTATCTCTATAGGAAAACTTAACATGTTTCTCTATAGGAAATCTTGTCAAGTTTTTCCAATAGGAAACTCTGACAACTTTCTCTGTAGGAAACACTTTGACAAGTTTCTTTATAGGAAAACTTGAATAAGTTTCTTTATAAGACAGAAACACATTGACAAGTTTCTTTATATAGGAAAAACTTTAACAAGTTTGACCATCCAAAATCGCTCAAGTGATCATTGAAGTTTTAATTTATAAATTAAACGACTTTTGACTAATATTTGATCTGAAAAATAATATTAAAAAATTTATTTCAAGTTAATTACTGCGTGTGACGGTGGCTTAATGCTTTCCGTAATCCTTAAAATCTCATTAGACTTTTTTAAAGTCTCTCTTTAGAGACCATTTTAATGAGACTCCTTGAGCTCCTTTTGTCCTTCCTCCTCGATCTCAGCTGCCGCTCAGTTGGACCGTTGATTGAGGAGACGAGAGAGGGAGAGTTCAAGTACCTCGAGAAAGACAAAACAGCAACGACCTCACCATGTGTTGAGGGCGAGCGAGAGAGAGAGAGAGCGACTACTCTCGGGACTCTGTCTTGGCTCAAGAGCAATTTCATGGGAAGATGAAATGCTGTTTAACACATTTTCATTGATTAATTGGACGTTCGGCGGGGAGGGAGCCGAGAAAGACACGCCAATTTACAACAAACCGAATAATCTTTTTGGTTTGAGATTGAAAGTTTCTCTAATACATTATTTGGTGTTTTCTTTTTCTTGTGTGCCGTGTTTAGAGCAAACAATCGATATCAGAGGAGAGCAAGATTGGATTTTGGGACAAAGTTGGGGATGAATTCGCCCTTTTAGATCCTCACTTTCTCGCCCGTTTTTTGTGGTGAGAGAATTTTCATTTTGAAGCGTATTTTTTAATTTCGCTGATTAATATTTAAAGATGAGAAAAAAGTGTTTTTTATAGACTTTTCTACAATTTTTTGTGAAGAGAGAGAGAGAAAAAATTGTTTCATAGCGATTTTTTGCCAAATAAAGGGCGTTGTGTGTAAAAGAGAGTGAAATCTCTTAGAGGGTGAAAAAGGAGCGAAAAAGGAGGAGAGTTTCGAGAGTGCGCACGATTGTGTTGGCGGATCAATAGGGAAAATCCAGTGAAAGGGCAGTTTTTTCCATCTTCAACTCGTATGTCCGCTTTTTCAGGGCATTTTTAAACATATTTATGAGTGATTTTACCTGCTAAAGTGTGCTTAAGTGATCCAGGAAGATGACTAATGAGGTGTTTGAGGTGAAAGTTGAGAAATTTCTGTGATAAAAATTCGGGACAGAGTTTTGAAAGGGCGAGAGGCGCTTCGCTGAGACTCTCTATTGTACCGATTTTTTTTCTGTGCCCTTCACCTCCGGGGAATTCCAGAGGGTGACGTGGATAAATCTTCCCCGCATAGCCGCTCCCTTTGAACGGCTTTGTGTTCGCCCAGTGCCATAAGAGAGCGTGAAATTGCTTATTTTTTTTGTGTGTGAATAAAATTTTAGTGATTTGAGGCCATTTTTAGGGCGTTTTCCAAGACTAATCGAAAAATGATTTTCTGATTGTGGAATTTAGAGAGTTGAGAAAGAATTCATCAGGGATTCAGTTTGAAAGTGGAAAAAGGAAGCAGAAAAAATGGTAAGTTTGAATATATTGATAAGAAATGACAAGCAAGGGGGAGATATCGCAAAGAGAAAAGTGTTTAAACTGTCTGGATTTGCAAAATTTGTAGAGAGAAACAAAAAATTCTTATCAAAAGAGCAGTTTTTCTATAGGATAGACTTTGATATGTTTCATAGGAAAACTTTGATATGTTTCCCTATAGGAAAAAAACTGATAAGATTCTCTATAAGAAAAACTTTGACAAGTTTCTCTATATGACAAAACATTGTTAAGATTCTCTATAGCACAAACTTTGATAAGGTTTTCAATAGCAAAAATTTTTTGAAATGTTTCTCTATAGGAAAACTGGTAGGTTTCCCCATAGGAAAAACTTTGAAAGGTTCCTTTATGGGAAAACTAAACGGTTTCTCTAAAGGAAAAACATGACAAATTTGTCTATAGGAAAACCTGAACAGTTTCTCATATAGCGAAAACTGAAAATTAATTTTTCCTTCATTAATTCATATATCACCCCATTGATGAGACACCCTCCCTCTCGTTTTAATCCGCAACCCTTCGTGTTCCCAGGACAAGGAGAGCGAAAGCATTCAACTGAAGAAAGCCCTGGAATGGGAATTGTCTCTGGACTCACGCGATCTGCGCTCTCACGCTTGGTATCACGGACCGATTCCTCGCCAGAGAGCCGAGGAGATCGTGAAGAAGGAGGGAGATTTTCTCATTCGCGACTGCACTTCACAGCCAGGAAATTTCGTGCTGACTTGTCGGACGAAGCCAACAGTCCTCCACTTTGTCATCAACAAGGTGACCATCCAGAAGGACACAGTGTACGAGCGCTTCCAGTATCAATTTGAGGATGACGCTTACGATACCGTGGCGGATTTGATTACCTTCTATGTGGGTTCCGGGAAGGCGGTTTCACTGGCTTCGGGGGCGAGGATTCAGTTTCCCTGCAACAGACTCTATCCGCTGTCTTTCTATGCGGCCAAATATGCGCCTCCGGCGCTCCCCAGCGCCCCACCGGGATGTCGGTATAATCCGTACAATCAGCAGGTGGCTCATCGGAGCCCGGTTTCTTCGCCGCCGCGCACCAAACGGGATGTTCCGCCGAGGCTGCCGTCGAAGAAGCAAAGATCGCAGAGCTTAACGCCGATTCAACCCAGCGCTGGGCAGCAGAAGCAGGAGAAGTACGGAAGTGCTGATGGAGTCATCAACGGATCACCAGGTGAGTTAATTTTTTCAGGATTCCAAAAGTTCAGAATTTTTCCTTAAATCTCGTTCCGAAATGTTCCCAATTTTGAAAATTTTATTTCGGACTAAGTTCTGAACTTTTCACTTAAAAATTACCAGAAATATTAGTAAAAATCTTAAATCTGTTCTCAAACTGTTCCTAAAACTTCTGGATCAGAAAAAGAACTAGGGTTTAAATGCGAATCAAAAACATTTACCCACAGAATTAAATTGAAAGATTTCTAATCAAATAATTGAAAAATAGAAATGTTTCAAACTGTTCTCAGAACTACAAACTACGGTCCTAGGTTATTCGTTTCGGATTTTAGCAAAATCAAGAGTTTATGTATTTGGGAGAAACTTCACTAAATATTGTAATCTGGATTAGAACTGTTCTCAACAGTGTTAACCAGATTCAATGTAAATCAGATTCAAACTGTTCTTAACACAAAAAATCAATGCAAATAAATCGTCGGAACGACTATTTCTTGCCCTAATAGAATGAATCCTTTTAATCAGTTTAATTAAATCTTCAAATCAGGATTAAAACTGTTCTAAGTTCAATAAAACTAGTCCCCAAAGTGCTTTAAACGGAAACTTCGCATTATAAATCAATCGCATTTATTCCTTGAGACTAATAATAATCTACTCCCAGTTCTTTTATTCTTATTGAATCTGTTCTCAAACTGAAATCAAAAATTAACTCTGTTTAATCTTTTTCTAATGTCCCTTCAACTCTACATTTTTCAGCTTCCAGCGACGACAGCTCCTTGATGACTCGCTCAGTGGAGGAAAAACCCCCTTCCACCTTTCCCCGCAATACCTCCTCCACTTTCCCGCGAACCATCAGCTGCGACAAGTCTCTCTCGCCCTGCTTGGAGCAGAAACCCTCGCCGGTTGAAGAGAAGGAAAATACAGCACCAAGTCCTCCACCGAAGCCCGCTCGGGCGCTCAAGGACGCCCCACCGGAGCCCCAAAGGCCCATCTATCGTCACCCATCGTATCACGCTAGTGGATCGGATTCCGGAAATGGTTCCGGAGACTCCGCTGTGAGTTCAGTGGCGGATTCGGTGGACCTGGTGCAACATCGGGGAGTTGTGATCCGGAATCCCAGATTCATCCCGAATTCAGCGTCTTCGGTGACCTTGAAATGCTACATGGAGATGGATCCGATCGCCGCCGAGGAGGCACTGCTGGCCATGGAGATTCCAATTGTGACTCCTGCGTCGAGATTCGATGTGGAGGCTTTCGAGACGCTCCTCCTGCCGGCAGTGGACAACAAACCGCTGGACGGGAGCGCCCTGGACACCTTCCGGATGATGCTGGCGGAGAATGGACCCACAATCCTGGCCAATCATCTCAGTCGAGCGGACATTCAGTTGATTCTGGCGGATGAGGATGTCTCTAAACGACGAGGACTGGATTGCATGGGCCTGGAGATGCTAACTCTGCCGCAGGGGAAGCAATTCCGGGAGGATCTCATCGAGCGGACTCAGTGTCTGAGACTCCTGGTGGCCGTGACGATTCTCACGTGTTCAACCGACGAGGAGCGCACTGAAGTGCTGAACAAGTGGATCCTTGTGGCGCTGGACACGAAGACTGCGATGGGGAATCTGTTCAGTTTCTGCGGGATTATGCTGGGACTCTGTATGCCGCAGATTCAGCGCATGGACGCCATCTGGCATGCGCTGAGGCAACACTATACGGAGAGCGCTTTCACATTTGAGGCGAAACTTCGACCAACGCTCAAGAATATGAATGACTGCTCGAATCCTCAGGCGCCAAACACCTGCTTGCCGCATCTGCTGCCCTACGTTCTGCTCAAGGATCGGAGAATCGAGGAAGTACTCGGTAAGATGTTGAAGAGTTTACGAAAAAAGAGTTCCGGAATGAGTTTGTTCAGAAATCTGATCAGAATTGAACTTTCGGAATGCTGTTCTGGAAAGAGCTTCCGGAATGGATTCTGAAACTTCTTTTCGGAATAAATTCAAACTTATCAAAGAATTTCGGCATAAGTTTTTGTAATAAATTTTATCTTGTACTCATCAGGACTTAGTTTTCGGAACGCTGATCTGGATAGAGCTTCCGGAATGGATTCTGAAACCTCTTTTCGGAATAGATTTGAATTGATCCGGAATATAATAGATCTTCAATTAGTTTCAAGCAATTGAAACAGCTTCCGGAATGGAATTCGAATAGCTTTCGGAAGAAAGTTTCGAACTTTGATGCCAAATTCCGGAATAGTTCTGAAATTGAGAAAAAAGTTTCCTAACGATCCGGAACTGAATTCGAAAAGAGTGTTCTGGAATTACTTTTCAAAACAAGTGACTAAAATAGCTTCCAGAATATTTAGTATGAGAATACGAAAATCGTTTTCAAATTATCCGGAATCAAACTCTAGAACAGAATTCTTGATTTATATTTTCTAAAAATGTTAATGAAACAGCTTTCGGAATATAGAGTTTAAATCATTGGCTCAATGGTTTTCCGGAATACTTTCCGGAAGGAAGTTTTGAAAGGAATTATTGAAAATCTTTCGGAAAAATTCTTGGTATTCCTAAAAAAATCAACTAATTTTGCAGGCTCTAATCCCACGCCTTCCCCTCTCGTGAGCGCCTGCATCGCTCCCTGGGAGAGTTCAGCCAGTGATTTCGGACTATCCATCTTTTCTGCCCATCTCGATGCTGCCAGGAACTTCACCACGAATCTCCCAACTTATCGACGTAACGCCCAGCTGATTCTGCACGATTCCAGCATCCGCTTGGACGAACTGTTGGAGGATGCTTTCAGGTGCGTTTGCTTCAATTGTTTTCACACTCTTAGCAATACTTTTCCATGTGACCGAATCCCCAACATTTGCAGAACTGAGTTCCACATGAAGTTCCTGTGGGGCAGCAAAGGCGCTCTGACGCCGGCTAAGGAGCGCCACGCGAAGCTTGAGCACATTTTAACCATCATGTCGGAGAAATAT
>CAKKOB020001503.1:0-21593 GCA_918844115.2 Phlebotomus perniciosus
TAGACCTGCTTTTAGCAAAGGAATTTCCTTAGAAAGTTGTTCTGGTGCTTAGGCTAAGCGCGATCCGAACAAACTACAGTAGAAGCCCCGTTTTAGCCGCTAAGTCTCCTAAGCTAAACCCCAAGTGTATGCGGGGCATAAAGGGCCTTGTCTGAAACCTAAGATCTGGCTTAATGCTTAAGACTGATTTTAAGCTTTGGGGCTAGCCTAAACTTATGGCTATTTTAAACATCAGATCTGACTGAACGTTTAAGATTGACTTTAAGCTTTAAGGCTAGGCTAGTCAAAACCAAAGGTCTAACTTAAAGCTTAAGATTAACTTTAAGTTTTAAGGCTAGACTTAATTGCCTATTGTTAATTAAGAAAATTATTTTGTAGAATTTGAAGATAATTTAATAGTGTAAATCTATATCTTTAAACTTACTCAAAAAACATAAATTTGAGGTCTTTCAAAATGGCGAATGGAAGCATAAAAAATCGTTATTTAACGGTCGCAAGAATATCCTAAAATATTTATAATTTTCGACCAGTAATTCAGTAACTCCCCAAAAAATTTGAACCCTAAAAAACAATTTTGATTTTCATTTAATCAATATAACAGCCTGTGAATCCGCAAAGATCACAAACATTCATAAAAACCTCGATTGGAGATTTTCTCAGGAAGTTGCTCACCAAAACCCGATGTTCAAGTGAACTTCAAGCAACTGGCATTTTTTTTACTTGTGCTCGAATGGAATTTTATCAAAAGTGAATGGGTTTTGAGAGCGGTTTTTTTCTTTATTGTATGTGACGCAAGATGTTGGAAAAGCGGCGAAAATGACCAAAAAGTGCTGAGAAATTCCAATAGTTGGAGAGCGCGCGCGGGGGAAGAATTTTTGTGTTAAAAAACAGCATCAATTGTGACAATTTCCTGGCAATCTCTTTCGTGACTTTTTCCCTCGCGATCTATACGCGGTGAAAGACTATGGGTGGAGATAAAAAAGGCCAACAGCTTCGTGCTTAACATTCAGAATGTGCGTCCTATGAGAGTTGGTCAAGTAAGAGAAGAAAAAAACTGATCGAGTCGTGAAAAAGCGAGGCACGTGAGTAAAACTCGGCGTTATGCCTCTATTTTGCCGTCAAACTGTGTAATGTTCATTTTACTTATATTTACTTTCTATCCGTTTCACTGATAACTTCATGTCTTGTCGACCCTGTGAGGTGTTGAAGATGCGAGGCATTAAATGTTTTTTTTTCTCAGAAAAGTAAAGTTTGAAAAAAGTGCAACAAAAAGTGAGATTCTCAAGATGAGATGAAAATGAATTTCTTGCGTGCTTCATGTCTCGCCTACCTATAAATTTCTTTAGAGGCCATCCCATGTATATGAGAAATAAATTGAAAAATGCTGCCTGATTTTACATATTTGTTTTCCACCAACACTTTGGTGGCTCAAAAACAAGATAAAATATTTAATACTATTAATTGAATAACACGCTTCATGTCCGCGAGATACCCTCAAGTCTCTTAATCAGCTCAATAAATTTATATACCCATTTTCGAGATTGTTTTGTGTGTGTGCAGAGGCCATAAAAAATCTTTTTTTTTCGGCTTCACAGTCAAAAGATTTGTGAGACAAGGTGAAAATAAAGCCGAAAAAAATGAATTAGAGGTGCAAAAAGCGTATCAATAATTTCACTTTGGAACTCCCAATTGAATTTCATAGTGAATGAAGAGCTGATTAATGCTTTTGTCCACAAAATTTGTAGCCAATTTTGCCAAATTTGTCTATTAAAATTTTTAAGACGTTGCAGTAATAAAAAATTAGTGCATATTTCTCAAACATTTTCACGCATTAAGAAGGTTTCCTTAGTTTTTTTTAAGTAGGGGAAGGCAGGGGGATCGGACGCAAATTTAAAGATCAATTTTAGAATGATTTGGAAAACGGATAGAAAATCTATTTTCATGAAAAAAACACTTCCACATTTTGTTTAAAAGATCCCCGAAGCTTCAATTTGAAAGCTTCGAAGAGCTTTCTTTGAAAAGCTTTCATCCTATCAATTTTACTTTTAAAATCCTTTTAATTTTACTTTTAAATCCTTTTAACTTTTTTATGAAACCTTTCTTGAGCCTTCTGAGAAAGTTTTTTTTAAAGCTTTCTGGGTGAGATTTCTAAAGCTTTCTAAGAAAGGTTTCTAAAGCTTTCTGAGAAAGATTTCTAAACCATTCTGAGAAAGGTTTCTAAAGCTTTATGAGAAAGGTTTATAAAGCTTTATGAGAAAGCTTTCTAGCAGCTTTCTAAAGCTTTTTAAGAGAAGTTTATAAGCTTTCTAAGAAAAAGCTTTCTGAGAAAGCATTCTAAGTGAGGTTTATTAAAAAATCTGCTTTACATCAATTTTAGAAAGCTTTCAGCTAATCTACATACATTTTTCAAATTTCTGGAAATTCCTTAAAAGCTCCTGAATGTTTTCAAAAGCTCTTTAAAAAAAACTCCTAAGCTTTCAGATTTATTTGAAAGCTATTAGCTGAACGAATTTAATAAAAAATCAATTCTTTTTCCTCGACTTGCACTTTTTTAAATTTAACTGACTTTCCACGGTTGAGAAAAGCTCCCCGAAGAAATTGTCCCAGTTAACCAAGAGGGTGGATAAGTGTCTCATAAAAAAGACTTTCCCACGCAATGAGTGACCGTAAAAATTGTGACAATTTCGCATGGCATTCACAATTATATTGCAAATATAATTGCAGTTGATTAAATCGCCGTATATAACAGTTAATTAGACGTTTTGTCGTTCAATTGAATTTGAAACGACAGAATTGAGTCATATTGCAAGTCTCATATGACCCTTTTCATTGAGGTGAGGCGATTAAATGTATATAAAATTTACATGGCTTTTTAAGAAGGTATATCTCTTTGAAATCATTTCCATCCCATTTCCAACCCGTCTGACCCCATGCTATCGCCCAGACAAATCAATTAACATTCTTCTCACTTCTTCCATCTCATGATGATTGAGGAGATCTCTTTTTTCGTGCTGGGTGAGAGTGGGAGAAACACCGATGGTTAAGAGACCTTTTAAATGCTATAAAATACAAATGGCACCATCATTGGACATCCACATGTGATGAAATTTCAAAGAAATCATCATGCGATTCACCAGCAGCATATTTTAAGCGCCGCGCATGTTTTCTGTGACACGGTGCTTCTTTTTCATTTTACCTCTTCAGCCAACACTGACTCAATAGCCACTTTCCCATTTTTTGAATCATCGCGCTCTCCGGAGGAAAATCACTGACAAAATGGAAGAAAACATTGAGAAACATGGAAATTTTCACACGATCTCATCGATTCCATGCGACTTGTTGGGGTGAAAGAAGTTGAAAGTCAAATGGTAAATTATTCGAGGGATCATGGGGGCTGTCGAGTAGTGATTTTGAGGATCATCTTGTGAAATTATATGCGGGAAGCGCATTCTCAGTGATTTCATAAAAATTTACTGACTTTTAATGTGTTTTTATTGGAAATAAATGGAGCTTTCTGAGACAGCCTTCCAGAGTTTTCTGAAAAAAAACTTTCTAGAGCTTATCAATTTTGTTTTCTATCCCTTCTAAAGCTGTTTAAGAAAGCTTTCTAGAGCTTTCCGAGAGAGCTTTCTAAAAAGCTCTCTAATAAGAGAGCCGTCTGAGAGGGCTTTCTAAGAGAGCTTTATAAGAAAGCTTTATAGAGCTTTTTAAAAAGCTTTCTAGACCTTTTTAAAAAGCTTTCTAGGCCTTTCTAAAAAGCTTTCTAGACCTTTATAAGAAGACTATCTAGAACTTTGAAAGAGCTTTTTAAGAAAGCTTTCTAGAGCTGTCTAGGAGAGCTTTCTAAGATAGCTTTCTAGAGATTACTAAGAAAGCTTTTTATGTAGAGCTTTCTAAATAACGTTTCTAAGAAGGCTTTCTAGAGCTTTCTAAGAGAGCTTTCTGATACAGCCTTATAAGAAACTTTCTAGAGCTTTTTAATAAGAAAGCTTTAAAAAAATCTTTCTACGATAAGTTTCCAAAGCTTTCTATGAAAACTTCAAGGAAATATCTAAAAGCTCACCAGAATTTTCAAAAGCTAAGCGAGATGTTTTTCAAACTTTCATTACAAATCCTAAAAGTTTCTGCTAGATTTTTATATAAGTAATTTTTTAAAATTCTCTTTTTTTTTGTATAAATCATTTCAAAAAATATTTTTTACACTGCTCTGCTAGTTCTTCGATTACATTAATTGCGAGCCCCTTTTGAATATTGTGGAACGATTTTAAGTGGAGCAAGACGGCCCTTCTGGGCGACATGTAGTGCAGGAAAAAATTGCCAGAGAAGATTTATGACTCGACACACGAGTCCATGAATATTGAATTTGCACTTTCAACAGCCAACCCAGAGTGAAAATCACTTGGGAAATTTTGTACCCAAGAAAGTCCCCCCGAAAAAAATATCCCTCCCTCTGTCAAGTGATTTGAGAGACATTAAAGAATCACCTCTAAAATTTATCACTTTATTGCATAAGAGTGGAACATTTGCAGTTTGACTCGCAGTCATTTATCAGGAAGTTGAGACTCGAAAGTCAATTTTAATTGTTAACTCGCCATCGAGAAATGAGTTAACATTTTGCAAGATGTGGATAATAATAACGTGTGGCGGGAAAAACAGTTAAAGCTGAGCATATATATTTTTTAATCAAATTTAAATGCAACCTTTCGACCCCGCCTGGACTTCCATGAAGTGACGCCCTGAGACCTTGCATAGGTGTTGCTAAATATCAAGGGTGATTGCGCGGTGTTTGGAACAAGGGGGAGATATGGTCAGAAGTGTGGGTTTTGAAGATCAGGAGCTTTAACGAGTTTTTGTCAAGGTTTTTGTAGAGATTCAGAAGAGCTTCTGAAGAGCTTCTGTAGAGCTTTTTTTTTAAATTCTGAAAAGCATTTGCAATACTTTTAGATTATTTATAAATAAAACAGAATAGGTAAAGCCGGATAAATTTTAAAAGCTTAGCATAATTTATAGAGCTTTTTAAAGAAAGCTTAAAGTTTAAAAAATCTAAAACTTCTGTAAAGCTTTTAAAGAAGTTCTAAGAAACTCTCAAAGTTATAATAAACAGGAAAAATTAAGCTTTAGCATTACTTTATAAAGCTTTCTGGTGAAAGCTCAAAACTTAAAAAAAAACGTTGGCAAGGTTATAAAGGGAGCTTTTAATAAAATCCTAAAGCTTTAATCAAAAGATAATTTAATTGATATACTTTTTAAAGCTTAAAAAGCTTCTTATATGCTTTTAAAGTTTCGGAGAGCTTTTAGAAGTCATGTCTACCTTTTCTCCCACAATATCTCCCCCTTGGTGTTTCCAAGAGAGCGTCAATACTGTCGAAAGCGAAGAAAATCTTGGGTAATGGAACTTTTCATTGATTCGTCATCATCCATGAATCACTTGTGAGATCATTTTGTCTCTGAAAATAAAATGCAAGAATAATTTTTACTTGAAGGTGGGAAGACTTTGCTACCCGCTTCTTAGGCGAAGGTGTTCAAAAGACTTTTTACATAATAAGAAGAAAAGAAGAAGAAGCAAAAAAAAGCCACAAATTCCATGCAATGACGCCTTTTTTAATTACCGACGAAGAGAGAGATTCAATGTTGGAGAAAATTAGCTGAAAATGTGATATATGATCGACTATAATTGACCGGAACGATCAACAATGTTGTACGTTATTTTGATGAAGAAAAAAATCTCTACCGGTTTGCAGCAAAACAATGAGCAATTGTCACTTTTTTTCTGCTACACAACGTTAAAACTCTGTTGTCGAGTGCAAGAAAGAGAGAAAAAGTCTCAAATATCTCACATTAAATAAATAATTGAGGTATGCAATGTGAACAATCACATTTTAGTGTGTAGGCGAGCGTGAATACACGTGAAAGAGATTTTTCAGTGAACACACAACAAGACGTTGGCCAGAAGGCACGGAGGCTTTTAACCTCGAAATTCAAAACCAAAACCCAGAATAAAAAAACGATATTCGTCTGGAATTTTAAGATTTAAATGAGACACATTATTTATCGCCACGGATCACGACATTGCGAGTCCTTCTGCAAAATTCCTTCCCCAATCGCTTTAATTGCACTTCGTGACAATACAATTTCTCAATCACCAACTGAAACACCTTCTTGAAATTTTTGTCAATTCACCCCGATTACCAAAAAACGTGTGAGAAGGTTTTTCTCTTCTTTTGCGCTGATTGAAAACATTATCCGTGTTATATACTTTCGATGGAATGTGAAATTCCTAAGACAGAGAGAGACACGGAATTGATTTCTTTACTGCTAAAAGATTATTAATTGCCAGAGAAATGATAAATATTTATCAAGGGACAAGAAAGAGAGGACATAAGGAAGAGAGAAAGAACTTAATTTTTTGGCGATTTTTGTTTTGCTTCATGAATGAGAGTGAAATTGCCAAGGGGGAGATATCACGGTCAGAAATGGTGTAACAGATCAGAGAGAGCTTTGGGAATTCTCTGTAGAATTTTAGCCGATTTTGTGGAGCTTTTTGGAAAGGCCAAAGCTTTCTGAAATTACCCAAAAATTAACTGAATGATAAATATTATAAAGCTTTTAGATCCTAATTTCCGTAGGTAGAGCTTTAATAAATTTTAATAGAAATCAAAGCTTCTAAATCATTTTAACAACAGATTTATGGTTAGTTTCCGAGCTTTAGAATGTCTTAGAGCTTTCTTTTAGATCTTCCCGAAATAAATTAAGTATTTTTAAAAATTCTGAATCTTGGGAAAGTTTTGAGAAATTAAAAGTTTTGTGGGGCTTTTAAGGAAAGCTCTAAGCTTTCGAACATTCTTTAAACTTGTGTTGATCATTTGAGAGCTTTTAAAAATTGCAAAGCTTATGGATACATTTCATAGCTTTATTATCAGTCTCAGAGCTTTAGAACTTCTTAGAGCTTTCATTTGGTGTTTCATTAAGTTAGTTTGAAAAAGAAAATTCAGAGCTTTTGCAGAAAGCTTCTTAAACTTCTATAGAATTTCAACTAATAATCAATTAACATTTAAAAATTTAAACCTTTTAGATATATTGGAGCTTTAGCAAGTTTTAGAGCTTTCTAAAGCTTTTGCAGGTATTTTCAAGGGTATTTTTAGATTTCCGTAAATTTCCCTTCAGACATTCTTCGCCATATCATCTCCCCCTTGGAAATTACCAATCTTTCTTTCGCCAAGAGTGAAGAAGAGTATGTAAGAAGTAGCATTAATTAAATTACAATATTCCCCTGAGGTTTGAATTAGAAGACAATTATTTACCAATTATCTGCCACTGTGAATAATTTTTCATCAGCAGGTGGAATGTTTCATTGATCTATTCTTGCGCAACGGAGAGCTCTTTTTTTTACCGTGTCCGTCCAACAATTGGCATTTATGCTAAATATGCCGGAATACTTTATAGTTTCTCGCAGTGTCCGAAAAAGCGTATCACTTTTAACATTTAAGCATAATGGGAGTTATGGTGGAGATGAAGTTGCTAAATGGATGAACGAAAAAAAAGATAGCGAAATGAATCTCTCTAATAGAAAAATGTTACCGAGCCAAAGAGTCTCTCTCGCTCAGTTCATTTATTATGAAATTGTCGTTTTTTTCATACGCATAAGGAAAAATTAAATAGTTAAATTTTGGCCATTGGATAAGGTTATTGTTGGAAAGGAGAAGTAGTAAAAAAATCGTGCTGCCTATGGGTAATAAAATTATTAAGATTAATTGAAGATGTTTGCACTTTTTATGCAATCAGGTGCAAAGATATTAGAGCCATGGATATTGAAGTTAATTGCCAATTAAAGGTAAATTAAATTGATTGACTTCTGACCGTCTTTTCTATCTCTATTAAGTCGATACCCCACCTGGCACGAAGGGAGAGACTTCGAATGCCAAGTAATTTTGTGTTTCTCTGCGGCGCCAATAAAAAGGTTATATATGAGAGGTGGAAAAAAAGAGCGACTTAATGGAGTAAGAGAGTTAATTGAAAAAAAGAATTCGTGCAAAAGAAATGTTTTATTCCTCATTTTATACACAAAAAGTTGTGTAATCGTTTTTTGGGTAAGAGCAGATAAGCATTATTTTTCCATGTATTCACCCGAAAATAAATTTTGTAACAATTTCCCCGACGAGTGGATTTTTATTAAGCTTAAGTGGGTACTTGAGAGTGCGCGGAGGAAGCTTTTGAGCTTTAAGTGGAGGACGAATAAGAGGGGAAAAAAAGAAAAACAGAGACCACAAAATTGGCTAATGTTTGTTTTTCCCCCGCGGGTGAAAAGTGCCTTCCAAATGAAAAGGCGCACAGACACACAAATTGAGGGAAAATTTATGGCTGCTAAATGCAAAATTACCACGTTTTCTTCAACTTTTATCTGTACACGGCAACTCTACATTTACTTACCATTGTACGCTTTTATTATACACAATGGATAAATTAATTTATACTGCCTCAGATATTTATTTGCTCTGCTCCTAATCTAATAGATTGGACAAGGTGGTTCGGCCTCAATGTCTCAATGGAGAAGTGGATTAAGTGAAGTTGGATGATGAAATGAGCAATTAAAAATACAGTATTTTTGCTTATTTTTGAATATTTTTTGAATAAATCTTTTAATTTTTATTACATCGCATGGAAAGACCTTTTAAAAGTTTTTGCTGGAACTTAGAACCTTATTCCAATCACAAATTCCAAATCAAATCCTAAAAGTTTCCCACGATTCCAACGTTCAAATTCTGTGCTAAATGTTTTTGAAAAAAATTTTCGAAAAATTTTTATGCTTTTTTTGCAGACATTGGGCTCTATTCTCACTAAGATAAAAACAGAAACAATGTGAAAAATAAGGATTTGATATTCTGAGTTTAATCCCGAAGCTTGATTAAAACCCTAGTATATCTTGATTGAAGGTTGCGCCTTAATCCTGAATTAAGGCTTTATCTTGATCCTGAATAAAGGCTTTACCTAGATCTTGATTTAGGGCTTTGCCCAGATCTTGAATTTAGGCTTTGTCCTAATCCTGAATATAGGCTTTGCCTAGATCTTAATTAAAAGTTTTGCTTTAATCCTGAATTAAGACTTCGTCTAGATCCTGAATAAAGGCTTTGTCCAGATCTTGATTTAAGGCTTTAGCTTTAATCATGAATTAACGCTTTGCCTAGATCTTGAATTAAGGCTTTGTCTAGATCCTGAATTTAGGCTTTGCCCTAATCCTGATTTAGGGCTTTGTCCAGATCTTGATTTAAGGCTTTGTCTAGATGATTGAATAACATTGCCCAGGTCTTTTCTCCAGGGCAATTTTGCATACTTTTAGGCGCAGAACTTACTGTCTTTTTCGAAAGCTTTATTTTTTCAAAATTGTTATTTCGAAAAAATATCTAATTATTGGATTTCGAAAATCCAATTTCCTGCTCTAATGCAGTTTAACAGAAAAAATCATTTCGAAAATCTTTTCGAAAATATAGGTAATACATTATTGTTCCTTTCAAACACTCTACGATAAATTCTTTGTGTTTTTCGAAATCCCAATAACTTTTGCCTTTAAAATTCTTACAAATAATTTCTTTTTGTAATAAAACTGATTTTACCAAAGTCTTTTTTTTCGAACACCTGCTCAGTGCCACATTATGATATTACGATATTAAGAGTCTCGAAAAAACCATCAAGTTTTGCTGTCTGATACAACAAAAGCCACCTCTTATGTGTACCAGCAATTATTCTCCCTCTTTCGACTCCTTTCTCTCGAATCTCTTGCAATATCCAAGCTCAATAGGGGTTTTCTTGTGAAATGCTCCAGCATTTTGTGCGTTCCTCTTTGGTGTGTGAGCCATGAGCTTTCGAGGCGCTAAACCACCTTCAACAACTTCCTCATTTCCAAGACACCCAAACCTCCCAATAAGACTTTGTTACAAAATCATATTATACGCCAGTGTTTTTTTTACTCGAGCATCTCGCTTAGAATCGAACCAACCAGCAAGTTATTTGTGGAATTTGTGCAGTTGATCAGTCGAGAAAATTGCCACACTCTTTTTTCATATATATTGGTATGACAACAGATGAGGAGAATGCAATGAATGGAAATTAATTTATTGAGATGTGTGAAAATAATTAATCTCCACTCATTGAGTTGTTCACCTCACCATTGAAAATGTTGTATATATGATCTCATATGTGTTGCCGTCAATGTCACAATTTTCTCTACTCTATTTCTCTGATCTTTTTTTTTTAATTAAAATTATACTCTCGATTTATTAGTGGAGCTTGGCAAATAAACATGACGACAGATGATGTGCATAAATTTTATGTTTATATATTTCTGATTTATCGTTGTCCGTTTAGGGTGTGTGAAAAAATATTTCAATGATAAATGCGAGTTTAACGCTTAGAGTTATCATGCGAAACAGGAATCGCGGTTTCTAATGTTTCATAACCTAATTTGGCGAAACTTTCGATGAGTTATCGATGAAATTCAACAGCGGCACCATTTGACAAATAACGGCTGTCAGGAGAACTATTTATGTTTCCATTGATTGCGGAACTTAAGCTGAAACAGTCTTTAACGAAGTTTTTGAACAGTTTAAATGGTTTCTGGGAACATATAAAATAGATTGAAATGTTTCTGGAAAAAAATTTGAAACAGCATCTATTTTAAAAGCTAAATCATTTTCGTAGAGCCAATAACGTTTTTTTGGGCGTTTAGCAGAAACGTTTCTGAAAACATAATCAAACATCTTAATCATTTTTAACACTTTAACGTCAACACTGAATTTTTTACATGTAAAAAACGACAAGTTTTAATTTAGTTGATTTTACATCGACTGTCAACAATGACAATCGATGAAGGAAAAATCTTCTACGGAAAAATGCTTATCTTCCGGATTTTCCTCCAGAGGCCACTGAAAAGATTCTGGCGCCTCTGGCGTTTTCATCGAAAACTTATCGAAGGTTTCGGAAAAAATTAGGATTCAAAACTGTTTCGCTGGCAATCAAAAATGTTTTCAAACAGCCCTAACGTTTCTAAACGGTTAAATCGTTTTCAAATACTTTAAACGTTTTCAAAGATCATCAACGGTTTTTAGCGTTTCTAGGGTTTTCTAACAAACAGAAACAATTTCTGGTATCTTTTATGACCGTTTTAGACTCAAAAAAGTTTCACGATTGAATAAAAATCCAATTAAATGATTTATCTATTTCATAAACTTTCATACCTTCATATATTGTCAAGTTTGACAGTCGCTGTCAGAAGGAACGCAACAAAACTCATCGAGTTTGACAATTCTAAATCACCATGTTGTCATTCAATTGTTAAGATGCCTTTCCTTTGAATAAAACATACTTTTTGCCGAATAGTTACACAAAAATCACAAAGCATAGAGAGACCGACAA
Organism: Phlebotomus perniciosus; assembly: GCA_918844115.2. Taxonomy (NCBI): domain Eukaryota; kingdom Metazoa; phylum Arthropoda; class Insecta; order Diptera; family Psychodidae; genus Phlebotomus; species Phlebotomus perniciosus. The sequence continues at coordinate 11,407 of CAKKOB020001503.1, forward strand.
TTTTCTCCAGTTCAAGTTAAATTTATTAATTGAATAATTTGATGCACAGATAAAAAAAGCTTTTGAATTAAATTGTGCGTTTCAATCGTTTCAATACAATTTTTTTCTTCGCACTTTTTTCTAGACCACAAACAAAATTGTCATCTTGATGAAATTTCTTAGTCAAATTGTTTTTTATTGTGTTAATTTTGTATTTCCGCTCGTGAGGGGGCAATTTTGCGATTGGAATCTCGCGGAAAAATATGGTCTGTGGGAAAATCAGGTGGAGATTAGCTCAAGATCACAGAAGTGCAAGATAATTAGAGATCAGCATTGATCAACATAGCAATTTAAATATGTTTTTACTCTTATTTTCTTCAATTAAATGCTGGAATCTATGGAATATAAAACACACGGAGCCAATTTGCAAACATGGAATGCGTGAAATGCGAAACAAGATTCGCCAATGAATATTCAGAAATGATCGCGACTGAGACGGATTCCATGTGATGGTGGAATTATCAATTTGATAAAATGATGGCGGAGACTTTCGCTCTCAAAAGCTCCCAATAACTTTTTTTATTACCCCACAAAACACAAAAGTTAATTGACACTGTCGAACAACTCTTACTTTTCATCTCGCGGTGGCATTTGAAAAGAGACCATTCCATATATATTCCATATTGGATTTAATAATTCCATCTGAGTGATATATATTTTTCGTGCAGAAATGTCTCGTCAATCACCTTCCATTTAATATTCACAGGCAATTTTCACAACAACAACGACTCAAGGGGAAGATATTAAGATATTAAGTGGTGTACATTTGAAAGGAAGTGCGCGAGAGCTTTTGAAAGTGGAACGTACATGCTAAGTCAAGTAATTATGAAAGCTTCCAATTGAAACAATCTTTTTTGAAGAGCTTTTGAAATCTTTTCTAAAGCTTTCTTAGAAAGCATTCTTACAAAGCTTCCGAAAAGTCTTCTTAAAATGCTTTCTTTTTAGGAAATTCTTAGAATCCCAAAGTTTTCTTCTTAGAAAGCTTTCTGAAAAGCTTCTAGATAGCTTTCTAGTGACATTTTTCTTAAAAAAGCTCTAGAAACCTTAGAAATCTTTAGAAAAGCTACTAGGAAGCTTCCTAGAAAACTTTCAAAACACTTTGAAAACTCTAGAAAGCTTCCTTAGAGAGCTTTTAAATGCTTTTTGAGCTTTCTTAAAAAGCTTTAGAAAAGCTACTAGAAAGCTTCCTAGAACACTTTCTAAACACATTGAAAACTCTTGAAAGCTTATTTATGTAGCATTTCTAGAAAGCTTTAAAAAAGCTTTTAGAAAGCTTTCTAGTGACACTTTTCTTAAAAAAAAACTCTAGACACTTCTCTAGAAAAAAGCTCTGTTTAGAAGGCTTTACAGAAAATTAAATAGACAGGATAAAAGCTCATGAAAGCATCCGAATTGGAGCTTTGAAGAGCTTTTCCACAAAAAATGAAAGTTTTGGAAGTGGTGTACGTCTTTTTGACCATAACATCTCTCCCTTGCAACGACTCATGGGTGGAAAGTTCAGCTTTTCTTTCATCAATAATATATATGTTGGCCCCGGGAAGTTATCATTTTGGTCACAATTAATGGATGTTTCTTTTTTTAGAAGATAAAATATGTATTCAAACTCTGCTTTTTTTCACCAACAAATTCAGAAACTTTTGAATTATGAGACAAAATGCAAGCCGCAGCAAATGCGAGAGATTCGCGTGTAAGCAGTAAACTTCAATAATTTATCATACAACTTTATTATTTACTTTCTCTATGTCCATATTGTGCATGATTTCCATATGTATTATTGATACTCTTTAGGGGCAAAAGTCTTCACACCGCGTTGAAGCTCAATGCGACAATTGATGATCTCCTTTCTTGGGGGACTTCTTTTCATGTTGATAATTTACGCCCCACCCACCCTGTTAAATTACACGTCTCCTGACCATTTAATTACACCATCGCGTGATTTAGAAACCTTTTAACACACCGAAGCTCTCCATCCCAGGTAAAACTGAAGCCTTTTAGAAAATTCAAATGGGAGATAATTGCTCAATTAGGGAGGAAAAAGCACGTACCGTTTCAGTTTACCCAACTGTTCTCTTGTCCACTTAAACACCTCGTTTGGCGTTATAAGAGGTCAATATTTTGTATAGGTACTAATATTCTAGGTCAAAGTAAAAGTGGTTTCACATGACAATCACCGATAATTGATTGGAAACTTCTTGGCAAAAAAATATATCAGACGATGAATTAGTTATAGTATTTAGGGAACCATCAGCGATAATTCTTAACTTTTGCGGTGGTTCTATAATTGAATTTTAATCTCTGTATTGATTCGTTTAAATGTGTGAGCTTTGAAGTCATTGAACTGTGTTTACTTTCAGTTCAGTCGGTTATACAAGGATAACTCACTAGTGGAAGAATGTACCAAACTTTTTGAGGTAGAAAAAGTTTTAATTAGGAATTTTAGAGCTTTAAAAGTTACCTAAAGCTTTGATATATTTTTATAATGTTTGAAGAAGTTTTTGAAAAGCTCAGACATGCTGAAGCTTAAAGCTGTGAAAAGCTTTAAAGTTCGAAAGCTAAGAAATATCTGCAAAAGCTCAAAGCTTCCATTAAAACTCTAATCTAAACTTTAAAATTGTTCAACTTATTTTTAACAATTTGAAAAATAACTTTGCTTAAGCTTTTTTTTTGAAAGATTAAGAAAGCTTTCTAAAGCTCGTCAGGATTTCTCAAGAGCAAAAAATTTGCTATACCTAATCCTAAATCTGAAAAAAAGTTTCAGCATCAAAAAGCTTTAAAGTTCGAAAGTTCAGAAATATCTGCAAAAGCTCAAAGCTTTAGTTAAAACTTTTAACCTTAAAATTGTTTAACTATCGATTTGAAAAGTAACTCTGCCTGAGCTTTTTTTATAGCGAAAGCTTTAAAAAGCTTCCTAAAGTTCAACATATTTTCCGAATATCAAAATTTGCTACCTAAAATGGAAAAAAGCTTTAGCATTAAAGAGCTTTAAAGTTTGATTTGTAGCTCAGAAATTTTCGCTAAAGCTCAAAGCTCATGGCCAAATATTTATTATAACTTATTTTCAAATATTTGAAAAATATTTTCATCTGTGTTTTTTTTGAAAATTTTATTTATTATATAAACAATTTTAAAATTAATTTAATATCCATTTAATGCATTTTTTATGGAATCTCCCACCAAATTAAGATAATTTGATATGATTGAAAGAGGTCAGCCACAATTACAATTATTACTACAATTAATTGAGCAGCGTTTCACGATGTGAATTGGCCAATTGATAAATTCCCGGCTGAGCTTTTTCTCCTCTGTAGGTAAACTTTTCTGAGATGTGTGTCAATTGATGAGTTCAGTTGCCGAAGGTCGCCTCGGGATGATTATATGTGAATAAATCTTGAGCAAATGTGCACTTCTTTTGCATTTCTCATTTTGCAGATGGTTTGTCCCTCATTTGTATCTCTGATTGAGATTTATTTTAGCATACAATGAAGAGGATTTTTATTTTTCTCTCCAGAGTTTATAAGAGATTGTTCTGGAGAAGTCTGTGAAGGTTTCTTGACTTCTTCTGACTCTGTTTGTTTACATCTTTTTTGTATTTCTTTTTTCTTAATCTTGGAATTTTTCAATCACTCTGTGGGTGGGTTTCTTTTTTGCGGAAATGACTCTTGCGATGTGAGGTGTCACTGTCCAGAGAATTTATTGCATTCCACTAGAGGTGCGTCAAATGATTTAATGCGACTGCGAGGAGCATGAAAAAAGGAGGAGGTTTTTTTTCTTGAAGAGAGACTCTCAAGTGCATTTGCTCTTTCAAATGCAAATTCAATTTGATGAAATATTCGTGATAACATCCTTCTTCCACAATAATAAAATGCAATGTCTGGGTGCTCTGCACGATAGAAATCTTCCGTTGAACTCCCATGAAAAGTCATTCATAAATTTATACACTGAGAGAAAAAATTAAAAAAAAACTATTGTCTTTTTAAAATTGTAAAAGCAAAAAATCTATAAAAAAAAGTTAGAAAGTGAGTAAATTCTTATTAGAACACATTGAGTGAAAAAATATTAGAAGCAAGGACGAATAAAATAGCAAACGAATAAGGAAGCAACAAAGAACAAACTTAGCACACGGATAAAGGAAGCAACAACGAACAAACATAACGAATGAGTAAAGGAATGACGAACAATGTTAGCGAGTGAAGCAGCAACCGAATTCAATGCCATTAAAATTTTTATTTTGGCTTCATGGAGATATTTCGAAAATAATTTATATATTAAGTATTCGTCAGATTTATCTTTTCTTGAAATTTTAGAGAGCTTTATCCGTTTTTTCTAAGCTTTCTTAGAAGGTCTTAGGATAGAAAATGAAATTGATGAGAGGAAAGCATTTTCACAGCTTCTGAAAAGCAAGAAGTGTTGGGGAGCTTTCATACAAAATGTAGAAGTGCTGGAAGTGGTGTACGTCTCTCTGGCCTTATTATCTCCCTTGAGTTCACATAGACAAATCATTCACATTTCTTATGACTCAAATCGATAACAAAAAACTGGACATCTACATTATGCTAGAAATTAGATCACACAAATCTGCTGAATTGCATATCTCTCTTTAATTTTCAACATAATTCAAACGAATAGAAATCGCAACTTCTAATCTACAGAATGACATAAAAACGCACAAAACTGTTAGATCTTCACCTCTTCATGCTTTTTTTCTAAATATCTTAACCTCCCAGAAAATTTACCATTCAAAATAACACGTTCGAGATAAGCTAAAGCAACTTCTTGGCGCAATTGCAGAGTTTATAGAAGAGACCATATAATAAAGGTAGAACACACCTAAATTCTTAATCGTTTTGCTCTTTATAGTGTCTCCTCGGCGATTTAGCTGTGGGAGATAAGACGGCAAAAAAAACTGGGACGATCAGAATATCTTAAATGTTAAGTCTTCATTGACGAAAATCTTGCCGAGTTGGAAATACCCGGTGTCAGGTGTGGTATCTCGCCATCATCCGTGTAAATAGTGCAGAATGATGGTGATTCAAATCGCCCGAGAACGGGAGATTAAAATGGAAATGAAGAAGAGGCGAAACAGGTTGAAGGTGCGTCGATGAAATTTGGCGATAAAAGGTGATTGAAGTGTGTTCGCGGCTAATTTCTTCTATCTGTGGTGTCCTCTCAGGTGCTCCAGCAACAGGTAGCTTTATTGACACTTTCACTCTACCTTTTGCGGTGCAATTAAGAAATTTTTGACGGAGCGAAATCTCTGCGTCGACTGGCGCCTTACATTTGGCACGCTTTCGCTTGGATCGATTAAAAAAAATACTGGGGGAGATGAAATCATCATCTTTCGGCTACTGGGACTGTCTCGTGTGGCATTTAAGCTTTGCATGCAAATCTCAAGCGCATTCTTTGGAACCAAGAATTGCAATTTTGCAAATTACTCTCTCGATCAACATCTGGCCAATTGGGCACTCCAGTGATTGATGCTCTTGCGCGATCGAAGAAAGTTTTTTGCTCGCCCACAATGAAAGTTTGCAATTGGTTGGAGTCATTAATTGATTTTTCAGGGAGATGAATTGGTCTCTCCAATTGATTGATTGATGAATTTGTGCCTTTAACCATGAAATAACCATCATTTTGTGCATTATTTGCTCACGATTCGTGAATTCCGAGAGTTCAGGACTATAAGAGAATCTACACTTTTTCTTAAATCGGGCAGACACCAAGGAGTGCGTCCAGGTTTTAAGGTAATTTATTTCTTTTCTTTTAATTAATGAAAATCGTCGTGATATAAATAACAACTGAAAAATATAAAGGGCTGATAAGTTCAACATTATAAGTGAGTATTTCAAATTACAAACTATTGTTAATGATTAGATACTCATTTCATTACAAACTTAATGCAATTTTATCGATTTATTCGAACATGACGAATAATATTTAACAAGAAAGAAGTCGTTCTGCAGATTTTCAATCTTATAATCTAATAAATTCTTGCCACTAAAGGTTCATTGATTCTGAACTTGCTTACCCGTTTGGAAAATGTCTTTCTGTTCAAATCACTTCAAATAGTTTGTTTGCTGTCCATCCAGCACGGCGGCGTGGAGTCTCGATGTCATTAATTACATTTTTATTGGAATTTTATCACATCAACAGCACATTCCGATCGAAAGTGTGACATGTGGTGCGGGTGACTTGGAGTCACTTCTCCTCAAGGAATTAATTATCGAAAATGTATTCCAACGAATTTATTGACAAGACACACATGAGTCTTACGGACTTTGATTGGCTCAATGCAAATTGCCGTTGAGGGCTTCCAAACCTAATGCTATGGAATATATCCCATAATTGTGGCGGTTGCCACATGAATTGGCAAAATGTTGACTTTCGCCACAATCTATAATCGATTCATGATCGGCAAAAGAAACTTCGAAGCCAAACAAGTGGTAAAAGTAAAATTGGAGTCACAAGAAGTCGAAAATTGTGTAAATTGTGTACATTTCTCATTCGTGACGAACCTTAATTAATTGGACAAATAGAACACTGTGCAGTGGATTCACATTTTCTCTCTCTCGCTTTTATTGTTTTATGATTAAAGGCCCTGCTTTTGCTCCTCCAGCCCTCGCGTTATACCTCTTCCCAGGGTATTATTTAATCAACCGCCATCGAGTTGAACCATCAGCGGAGAAAATTGAATTATGTCGATGGGACTCGTGCAGGAAATTTTACGGGCTTCATAGAAAAATGCACTGAAATAAAAATGCTTGTGTGACGAATGGCACGCGACGAAGGTGAATCATCGCGGAGACGCGAAGTGTTTGTTTAGTAAACACTTAATTATTTTACAAGCTGCTGCTAGACACTTTAATGGGCCTGTCCTGAGAAACTGTAAAATAATCCGCACCGGAGCACCTTTCACGTACATGCTCAAAAAAGAGTATTTTCCCAATGATCCGCGAAGATATGGTCAAATTCAATCACTTATGGGTCACAAAGGAATTGTCCAGTTGTGAGGAGGTGTTCTAGAAATCACGGAAGTCATTCTCAATTCGAGCATCTATCATTAGAGGAGTCTTGGGTCAATGTTCCCTCGGCCCACATCCAGCGATTCGGGAGCACAACAGTAATGTCCCATTCCTCCCACTTGTCAATTTCTCCTGGGCAAACGGCATCTGTTGCAGATTGTGTGCTGACTTTGCATGGTGAGTCTCTCTTTCGCGAGAGACTTGGATAACAAGAAGTCAACTTTGGCCGCAGATCTCAATCGTAATCACGACATATTTTGTATATTAAGTTGCACATTCGTTCAGGCTCCATTTTCCCTGTGCCATACTGTTCTAATATTTCTCTCCATTGGTGTTCCTTCTCGGTCTGATCTCCCGAATGGCTGAATAAATGGGTGAAAATGTGCAAACACCTTACTTGCCGAAAGAATGATAAATTTCCCGCAAGATACACATTGTAAATTCCATTTAAAGTTTACTCTCCTACGCGAATCACTTTAGAAGTGATTTAGAATGTCTTTTTCTTTTATTTTTACTGTAAGTAATAAAAATGCCAAGTTGGATTTCTTTAAGTGTTTTATTAAAGCTTTAAAAAGCTATCATATATATACATATAGGTATTCATTTGAAAATATGCCTTTTTTCATTAAAAGTCATAAAAATAATAAATTCTTTTATAAATATCTTTACGCAAAAAAGCTTTGCTGTTTTGCTAAAATATTTGTCAACATTTTCTCTCTAAATCAAAAAAGAAATTATTTTCTTTCTTTTCTTTAAAAAAAACTACAATAATTCCACTAACTTTATTCCTATACGCAAATTAAAAAGCGCTGTAAAATTCCTTATTAATTTCCTTCTTCGCTTGAGAGTCACCAAAGCAAATGAGCCTGAAGATTATATGGACAAAAATTGATAGCACATGCTCTCTAAACTAATTTATATATAGTCTACCTGTGCTCTATCCGTACCTGACCGCAATAATTTCTCGCTTTGAGGGCGAGACGGAGATCGAGGAAGGGAAAAAAAGTTATGGGAAGAGGAGCAAAAAATAATTAGAACCATATGACGCGTGGGTTCAGGCACGAGTTGCCGATAATAAATAACGATAACTTGATAATTACAGCACGAAATTTCATAAAGCGACTCGCATCCCTGGCTATTCACTTCTGTGTGACCAATTTCAATGGTCGATAGTCCTTCTCTCTCAAATATTTTGATGGCTAGAGGTGGAGTGGCCAATAAAGCCAGAAGGGATGCGAGAGATCTCAAATGATACGTTGAAATCGATCAGGTAATGATGTGAAAAGTGTGTCACTTTTGATCTCAATGGAAATTTACACTGTCATAAAATTAAATTGGGTTGCTCATTCAGGTATCTTGTGTCAGCAGCCAGTGCTATAAATTTCACACAAGTGGCCTCCCAATGGTGACAAAAAAGCCATTATTGAGTGACAAATATTCTCCTCCACACACTTAATAAATTAGAATCATTAACAAGTTGCTCAAATACCGGAGAGACACTATTTTTTTCTCCTGGGTGCCTCTTAAGAAGTTCCTGGACGTGTCATTTGGGATTGATAGAGAAATCGGAGAATAGCCTGATCATGATGTCTCATATGTTAGTATATTGCTAGCAGAAGCACCTTGATTGGTACACTTTGTGAATACCTGGAACCTCACGGGCGGATTAAATTTAATTGAAGTCACTCACTTTGTCATGTGGCCGATGACAAAAAAAGAGACAGTGTCCAGTAGGAGAGACACCACAGGTGCTTGTCGGATTCCACACTCACTTTTAATCAATCAATGGTCATTTGAATAATTCCAGCGCTGGTGTTAACAAGTTCTCCTCACAAGAAAAAAAAGAGAAGTAGCACCTCAAAGTGGAGCTCAAATGTCTTCAATCGCGATCAAAATGTTGAAAATGTTTCTCTTCTTTATGGACTTGTGTGTCCACCCAAGATCTATAATCTAATTAAGCTGGAGTGTGGTCATAATTTAGTGAGACAATGGGAGGTGCATCGTGGACGAAAATATGACCACTCTGTTTTCCGACAGTCCTACCTTATCAAAAGTGTATCGAAGTCAGAAGAATTCTCGGTACTCCCGGACTTCATTTGAATTCTTGCCATACAATACAGTGTATCAGATCGTTGGCCCAAGCACAGGTAGGCAAGCGTCCATCTACCTGGTGGAATGATCTCCGTGGCATCCACCATTTCAGCACACATTCTGCTAGACAGTCATGCTCAAGTGTGGCAATTGGAATTGATCGATCATCTCAGGGATGGACAGAATAACATGCTCATTGACTGCAAATGATCACTAGGTATTAATTCTCTGTGTGTCTCTGTTTAAATTTCCCAGGGACGCCCACAAGCAATCAATATCGGTGGTGGAAACCACCCCGAAGGTACGCACGTCATCTGGCGTGCTCTTTTTTCGGAAATCCTAATTAAGAGCTATTGGCTACGCTTGTGTTTTTCACCAACACCCCTCAATTTGTCCCTCCTTTTGAGGGATATTCAAAAAGAGGTCCATAAAGTTCGAGTTATAGCGTTTTAAAATTACCTCAATTTGTCATAAATACTTTTATTTACGTGAAATGAAAAAAAAAGAGAAACAACATAGGTAATGAGCAATACTAAATTGTAGTAACATATACAACCGCAATTGTTACCTATTGTTTTAAGACAGTAAAGTACAACAAACTCTAATTATAACAGTTATTATCAGAAATATCATTAGTTATTATGTGAAAGAAATTGAAAGAAATTCGTTTTATTATGTATTTTATATGCATTTTGCATAGGTATACAATGTATTTTATTATATACCTTATATCCAAAAACTATATATTTTAATTAAATACCTAACTTTTATTTAATAAAATACGTAGAGATGTAAACATACAAACAACACTGTGTTTTACACCACCCCAAATTATTATATGCTTGAAGCACCAAAACGCACAGATGAGATGTCTTTTGAGGGGACAAAGAACGTGAATATAAAAAACACCGTGAAAATTACACACAACAGATAGAACCATCTTTTAATTATCTCACGCAGATGATCATGCGAAGAGAAGATTCATGAGCAATGACACTTGACTCTCACCTGTTTTATTTACCAAGAGCAAGTGTTTGAGGC
>CAKKOB020001504.1:0-21575 GCA_918844115.2 Phlebotomus perniciosus
TTTATTTGAGGATGAAGTGGAATTAAAGACCCTTTCCCTCGGTTTGATGAAATTAAAAAAAAATGTAATGAGTACCCACTTGATCGGTTTGAGGCTAGTAAAACCCGTGAAAAGATAGTTCGAAACTTTTGACCTTGAAAAAGGGGTCTAAAAGTGTTATACAAACTTTTTTAGAACTGGTCTAAAACTGGTCTAAAAGTGTTATACAAACATTTTTAGAACTGGTCTAAAAGTGGTCTAAAAGTGTTCTACAAACATTTTTAGTACTGGTCTAAAAGTGGTGTAAAAGTGTTATACAAACTTTTTAGAACTGGTCTAAAACTGGTCTAAAAGTGTTCTACAAACATTTTTAGTACTGGTCTAAAAGTGGTCTAAAAGTGTTGGAAATTCAAAGACCATTCAAATGAGTACCCATATGACAGGGTTGAGGTTCGCGAACAACTTCCGGCTTTAAACTGGTTTAAACCCGGATTAATTTTAAACCGATTTAGGATTGTAGGAAATTCAAAGACCTTTCCATTGAGTACCCACATGATGGGTTTGGGGCGAGTAAAAGCCTTGAAAAGTGAATTTCAAACCTTTGACCTTGAAAAACCGTTAGACGGAATGTATGGAGGTCATTGGCATGTATGGACGAAAAGTGCGTCTAGTGATTCTACAAAACATATGTGAAAATGAAAAAAATCGTTAGAGCCGTTTTCAAGATATATAAAAAAAAAACATGTTTTTATAGTGGATAGGGGGACTGCTTAAAAAAATGAAGGGCCTGGTCCTGATCCCAGGGTTGACTTTAGGGGCTTTAGGGGGGGGGGGTCCCCCATAGACCCGAAGTCTCTATCTGCAACCGTTTGGCCTCCAGGTCAATAACAGACGGATAAACATTTGGATTCCAGTATTGCCATTTTTGTGTCGGGGCAATAAAATCGAAGCCTCAGAATAAAATAAAATCAGAAGCCTAAGTCATATCTGGACAGAAAAATTCCTACGGTATTATCAAATATGAAAAGCTTTTTCATTGAACCATGCGAAAACTCATTGACTCACAGTATTTTATGGGAAATCACGTTGGTTAGAAAGGGATATACATATACTGTCAATTCTATGAATACGAATTGATATTTTCGTCTGTCGGATTGTAAGGTTGTAAGTTCGAATCTGGAAATGTTTTCTTTTTCTTCATTTTTTTAACGATCTCACATCTGCGTATATATTTTAAGTCAATTTAATAGCAAAAAGCAACGTGTTCCCATCTAAGCGTATACTTCAGTAGCAATGTTCCATGATACTGGCCCATATAAAATTTAACAGATTCACTTTTCAAACTTCCTAAAACCTTGGAATGAGTGTTAATGTTTCTCAAAAGATCTCTGCTCGGGAATCTGGGGAGTTTATAGGATACCTACAAATCATGAGGCTAATAAAATAGGAAACACATAAGCAAAAAAGATATCTTTTTGTGTTTTCTGGATATTACAAAATAAGACCTGACAATTATTTTCAATACGAAGAAATTCGTATACGATTATTTAGAAGAAATAATCGAAAAACCCGATAAACCCATTCATTGCAGTGAATTGAAAGCTACCCGAAGTTAACGTCTCTGTTAAATATTAAGCCGTAGGGGAGAGTGCTCATCCTTCAGAACGAAAATGAAGCTCAAACTTTGAGATTTTTTTCTGAATATTCAGCACTATGAATTTAGTGTCTGAATGCTCTATAAAATTCTTTCAGGTTTTATCTTTGAAGGTGATTGAATATTTGTTAAGTCTAATAGACCCCTAATCACCTGTAGTAGTGCTTGTTTTGAAAAACCAATGTATTTGTGAAAATTATCAAGAAAAGTTTCATGCCATAATAACAGTTTGATGACGATTTTCATTTTTCGATTACAGCACCTTGATAAAAAGGGCTAGACTAACCAGTTTTTCAGAAAATGTAGAGTTTATGCTCTACTATTGTGATATAATAGAAGAAAAGAGTTTCAATTAGAAATATTGAAGAAAATCATGGATTCTGATGCCACCCGATTCCGAAGGATCAGCATTCTCCCCTATTAGCTTGTATTTGCTATAAATTTTGTACAGTTTCCTCAAGTGATTCAGCCTTGGTGTAATCCTTTCGTGCAAGATTTCCATGCTTTAGCACGGAATTCCAAGTAGAATTTTAAATGATCATTGCAAATATCTTTTCCGTCAAATGGCCTCTCTGTAGATGGGGAGCGGAGATGTTGGAGAGGAAAATGTGTCACATATTCAGGTTGAAATTTTTGTGGGTTTTTCAACCCTCTTTTTTCCACCCCCTCCCTCCTCCTCCCTCTATACATCCTTCCCCACCAAACATTCACCACAATAATGATGATTGTGATAGTCACGTGCGGCACATTATCGTGTTTTTGTGCATTCGCTCAAGCCCAGCCGTGCCGTTCGAGTGTCATTAATGTCTAGCGTTTCTCCTCGCATATGCAATATTCGATAACTCGACAATAATGGTAAATCGAATAGGAGAAAGTATAGAGAGAGAGAGGGGTGGCGGATGGCAATTTTTGCATCAATCGCGTGTGAGTCAAGTGTGAGATGAAAATTGGACTGAATGGAATTTTCTCAGTGTAGCAACAACCCTTAGTGAAGAAAATCTTGGGTAAAATGCAAGTAAATGCGATAGAGAAAAGCTTTTACAGTGTTGAACTTAATTTTTCGCTATTGCCACCCACTGTCATTACAGTGGGGTGACGCCGGGTGAGGGGGGAGTGGGTGGGTGGGAGGTTTTAGGGCGTGAGTGTGTGTGGGTGGAATGGGAGAAATTGCCTTTCTCCAAAATGAAATTACACCCTGTTTCGCTTTACTTTGTGTGTGCCATGGTGAAGAAATTGCCTTATATGAGAATTCAAACATTCTATATAAGATTACGGAACACACACCCACCCTCCACCCCCCCGGAAAATTTTCCCCAGCAACTGAGGCAAGAGGCGTTAGAATGGGCGCAAGGATAATAAATTAAAAATGTCTTGTTCATGTCACGTCTCGACTACGTTTGTTGTCGCCTCAAGAATCCCGAGGAATTCCACTTCTTTGTATTTATTTACTTGGCATTTTCATCTTGTAAAACTCCGCTCCTCCTAAACCCAAAATGTGACAAAAAAGACACGCTAGAGTGGCGGGAATCGCCAAAAAGGCAACAAACGGAGAAGAAAAATTTCTGCAGGAGTTGAAATTCAACGCATTGCAAGTGTTTTCCATCTCCTCTCTCTCTCCTAGCTCCCTGATTCCATCCATTTGCTTCCCATTACACTGATTACACTTTTATCTTTATCGGGATTTTTTTTCTTGGCTCATCCACTCCTCCTAACATCCCGCAGGAGCTGGAATTGCTAAGATACACGGTGAGAAAATTGCCATAATTTCCCTCTTCGATCGTAGATAAAGATGATATTCAGGAAGGACTGAAGAGCTTCATTATTTCAGTAAAAAATGGGAAAAGTTTCTTGTCACATGGGGGTGTTTTAAAGTTAAGTTTTTTAGTTCATTTAATATCAATGTTCTTTGAATTAAATAAAAGAACAGAGCTAAACTTATGCATGGCTTTAGCTTGAGGCTAGCTTCAAGCTTAAGGCTAAATTAGGTATATCTCAAAGCAGACTTAGCGCTTAAAATTGCCCTAAAACTTATGGTTAACTTAAAGCTTAGGCCTAATATAAGGCTAGTTTAAAAACTAAGATTGGCCTAAAGCTTGAGGATGACTTTAAACTTGAGGCAAATTTTAAGCTCAAAGTAGGTTTACAGCTTAAAATTGTCTTAAAACTTAAGGTTGACTTCACGCTTTAAGCTTAAGGTTGGCATAAAGCTTGAAGCTGACTTTAGGCTCAATGCATTTTAGAGCTTAAAATTAAGTTAAAGCTTAAAATTGGTTTGAAACTTAAGGTTTAAAGCTTTAGGCAAACTTAAAACTAGCATAAAGCCTAGAATTAGTCTAAAGCTTACTCGTTCTTAAAAATAATCCATTTTGTTAAAATATTTTTAGCTTATTTGATAATTTGGATCTATCTTGAACCAAGTTACTGAATCGCCTGGCCGAACGACCTTAAGTTCAAAAAGAAATTAATTTTAGATCAAGTGTAATAGATTGGCTTAAAAACTAAATTTAAAAATCAGTTTAAAATGACCGAAAATAAGTTTTCGGTCTCTAACTATGTTTCTAAACCAAGTTTAAAAACTTTCGAAGTTTAATCAATCTTCTAAGCCAAGACAATATATTTGGATTGCAGAACTTAAACTTGATTTAAAAATCAAGCTTTTTGCAAATCAAGTCCGATAACTATCGCATTCAACTTCAATTGATAAATCTAAAAAATGCAATTCTTAAATTCTTATACACCTTCCATTTCTCACCGTGTTGCTGTCTAAGGAATCGTCTGGCAAATTGGAAATATATCTCAAGACGTGAAAAGTACCTTTGATAGTGATTTTTTTCCTCTCCAACTTATTTCTTGTTCTTGTTGCTCTCCAGTCAACCGTGACTGACCTAGTGAGATGGCGAATTGAATTCAGTTGGCATCAGTCCAAGATCGGTCCAATGGAAATTAGCGCCCGTGCAACAAATTATGGCTCTCTTTTTGTCCCTGACTGCCTTGTCTTCTTCCCGCCGCCCGGTATATGGACAAATTGGCAGAGGCGCCATGTAGGAGTGCAAGTGCAAATGCGACTGGCATTATCGGGGGGCTATGCTATATATGTATATAGCGAATCGTCGGGAGTTATATCAGCTTTCCAGATTTCACTTTTGGGGGCGGCGCGGCTCTGCAATGCTGTAAGTTTATGTGAGAACCTGAGAGTTGGCAGACGGAACCGCAAAAAAGCCCAGAGATGGTGCGGGTTAAAAATTTATCCGCCAAAAATGGCCTGGAAATGATTTAAGGGGTTATCTGTGTTCCACCCTTTCATCCACTCCACAAACACTGCACTATCCCAAAGTAGGAAGGGGGTGGGGGGAGCAATTCTCACTCCGTGTGGAGCAGCTGGAGAGCCAAATTCAATTGTGGCAAACTGATATCGTACACAGTGGTCGGGGGGCGGAGGGAGACCAAGAAAAGCAAAAGAGGGGAGGCTTCGACAACCTCTCAACTTTGGAGCTAACAATAAAATCGTCTCTCGGGAGCTAAGTACAAATATAATTAGCCAATTGTAAGTAATTAGCTCACTGAACTGAAATACCACTGGTATATCTTTGAAGTTCTAGAGGGACTCCTCTGTGAGAATACAAATTAGCCATCTTGTCTTCCTCTCATCTTGTGGCCCCTTTTTCGCTATCTCCTCACATTTCTACTTCTTCCGCCATCACCATCGTGATTTTCCCGCTCGAGGGTAATCTTCCAACCACTGAGGAATCTCCAATGATTCTGTAAGAAATTCTCACAGTCGTGGTGGAAAAATTCTGGAAAATGCGTTTTTTGGAGCAGATACTTCTTAAATATTTTGTTAAATATACCAAGGTCGGATTTATGGGACAATTAATCAAAGCAATGACAAAAAAACTTACCGAACAAATAATCGAAACAAATGAACAAACTTAGCGAACGAAAAATCGAAGCAACAACAAACAAACATTGCGAACGAAAAATCGAAGCAATGACGAACAAACTTAGCGAACGAAAAATCGAAGCAACAACAAACAAACTTAGCGAACGAAAAATCGAAGCAATGACGAACAAACTTAGCGAACAAATGAACAAACTTAGCGAACGAAAAATCGAAGCAATGACGAACAAACTTAGCGAACGAAAAATCGAAGCAATGACGAACAAACTTAGCGAACGAAAAATCAAAGCAATAACGAACAAACTTAGGTAACGAAAAATCGAAGCAACGACGAACAAACTTAATGAACGAAAAATCAAAACAAAGACGAAGAAACTTACCAAAGAAATAGTTCGAGCAACAAACTAACGAATAGAGCAAACAAATTTAGAGCCATTAATTTTTTATTAAGCTTGTTTTAAGCTTTGTTCGCCATTTTTTTAGATGTGAATATTCGTCAGAATTGATCAATATTAGGATCTAGTTCTTTTTTATTTTTAATCTCTTTTGATTAAGCCAGTTAAAATAAGATTTCCAAATTCGAAAAGTAACATTTTTTTAAACCAATTCTCTCCTTCCTGATCTTCATTTTTAAAGTGCCATTTAACCCTTTCCCTTGATTTTAAAGTTCTGTAAAATATTCTCCCATGTTATAGTAGTCAAAAACTTTCACTCAATAACCCAGAAAGTGGTATTTGTTGCATGATGCAGATTGATTAAGTGCATGTCTGGTGTGGATTCGCGCCGTCATTGCGTTCTGTTGAATGCATTCCCCGTGGATTTCTGCGGTTCACCATTCACGTCACCACACGTGAATATGAGAATAACTTGTTACCCATAAATGCCAACTATCAATTGTGTGTGCTCTACCCCAAAACTGGGTGACTCTGGGGCTTCGCCACTGTGCACCAAAATCTCCTCCAAATATCGATGTGGTGACAATTTTGACAGTATTACTGGGGGGCAGGATCACGCTCCTGTGGCGTCAAATGTGTAGCTCTGCGGTGGACAATGTAACACATGAGTTTATTTCAAGCTGAAAATTGAGTTTTTATGACAATCAGAAAAGATTCTGACGAGGTGGCAAAACTTTTACTGTGGGTGTAAAGTCTCAGGATATGTTGGGAAAAAAATCCAGCAAACTTTCATCCGAGAATTTTTATGCGGGGAAAGCCAAGGAAAGCCCAAATTATCGATGCGACGACAAGTTAACCCATTCGTTGACATTTTTTGCATTTCTGAAGAATTTATGAAGGTAATTTTCAGGAAAAAATCGATTGAAGAGCGTAAAATGCAATACCCGTTAATAGAGAAGCTTTTTCTATCCAGAGAAAGATCAAAAGTATTTTCTGCTCTTACATTTTCCCGGAAAATTCAATTTATTGGTTTTTCAGAAATGCGGAAAAGACTGAAATTGAGTGGAAAATGGATGATTTTCCACCTAGAACCATGATTAATGAACATTCAGCTGAAAATTATCAGCTAACAAAACCTTTTAACAGTTTCTCATTCAAATTCAAATATCTTCTCAAAAGACTTTAAATTTTTTTTTCATTTTTCACTTTCTTCTGAAACAAACCCCTATTAAAACAATGAAAAACCCTAAAAAAAATTCCAATATGTACAAGGAGTTTGATTCTAAATGGGTTAAAACTCGCCTAGGATGTTATTCACATCATAATTCTTGCCATCACTCGACCACCGTAATGATGGTGACATTATTTTGCACATCAGGAATTGAACGCTTTCTCAATTGATGCTGGCACGTCTCGGTAGACGTGGAAGGTATGATGGCCTCGGAGATTCTATACCCCTTCCGGTGCTCCGGTATCTGATGCAGACAGGAAGAAAAATTCCTCCTCAACGTTCAGCTTCACTCACCATCGAGCTCTTCCGCTCCGATGAACTCCCAGGATTTGGCTGAGGCGATCATTGGGGGTTGAGGGGGGGGGAGGTTATTCGAAAAATATGGGAAACCATCCACTCTGACGATAATTCTTCGCGGATTTGGACGATATGGGGACATGGCCGTGCAATGAATTTCAATCTATATATCCATCCCAAATCATGATTGAGCAATTCTCCTGCTCACAATGACGTCTAAATTATCAAGGGTATGACCCCCGGAACAACCCCTTCCCTGAAAACTGGGACGGGACGCTATCGGGTGACGCATTGTGCCTGCAGCCCCACATTGATCATAAGCCGTGATTTCGTTGCGGATATTTCCGCGATTGTGAAAATATTTTGCCGCCAACGAAGCCAATTGCCAGTTCACAACTTTAAAATCTGCAGAGCAATTCTGGTTAGGAAGGGGTTAGCATTTCCGTTCTGCAGAGGAGCTTCAAAGTTAAATGCATAGAATGTGTAATTAATTTCACATGAGAATTCCAACTTGGGATGCCTCCTGCACACACTTTCGTTTTCCCCTGGCTGGAAAAAGGATCGGGGACTTAATGAAGAATGTGTCGTGAATTTAATTGCTATGTGACGGCAATTAAGGAGAGCTGAGAACATCTATTGGAAACTTTTCAATTCATATTTTAACATCTTGCAAGTTGAACATTTGGAATTGCTTTAACCAAGGGATCCACAATTAAAAGGGACTTTGATGAAACTAATGTAGTAATTAAAGGTATTGAACAATTACCTGTAATCATTGCAAGTCAGACTTTTCAATTATGTGATTAAAAAAGAAAGGGAAAATACATGTTTTCGCTTTAGGGCGAATCCAAATTTTAATTGAATGTTGTTATTTTTATATTTTTATCTGCGAGAAACGTAATTTTTTTCGAGTTCAGAAACGTTTCGGCAAACATTGCTCGTTCTCAAAAACGTTAGAAAATATGTTCTTTTCCAGACTATTCGTCATGAAAGAGATTCCAAGAACAATATTTCACCTTCAATGTCTTTAATCTAAGTCTTTTATTTTTTGGAAATCTTTCATCAAAGATATTTCTCTCTTTCAGAATTGTTTTTTATGGTATATGAAAAATGTTTCTGGGAAGATGTTTCGTCCACAGAAATCTTTCGCTAAGGTCGTTGAGATTTTGAAAATTTTCATTTTAAAATCTTTGATTTCTATAAACTTAATCCTTTTTTAAAATTCTATAATTTTCCCTTGGGAATTTCATGAAAACATTATATCCTTCCCTCTTTTAAAAATACACTTCGTCACCTTTAAAGAGATCCCTACTGAGGGCATCACCACATACAGTTGCACCGGATGCGGTAGGAGATGAAGTGGGTGGGATGGGGAGCCGGGGAGGTGATGGTTGTAAAAAAGCGAATAGAGGATGTTGTGCCGAAAAATCACAAGTGGAGAATTTACTATCCTTTCGACACAGCATGAAGAGTCAAATCTCATCAGGAGTGAAGAGTCTTCCTCACCGTGTATCCTGGTATTGTCAATTGCCGTGCATCTCACGTTCGTGTGAATGGTTTTCAATGCCGGCCCCCCTCAGCCGGCAATTGTACGACTCAGTCGATCGATTGAATTTACAACAGAGCGACACTTGCCGAGTTCTCCTGGTTACATGTATTGCCCCATCATTGACGACAGACACCCCCCCTCCCCCTTTTGGACGGGTGAAGTCCGGGATTGCGCGCCCTCAGCACCCCAGACCCTATTCCCGGACACATCAGGGCAGATCGCATTGATGACGATGATGTCTCATCAACGCGACAGAGTCGTGGTTTTGGCACAATCAATTTCCGTCCGGCGACAATTACTCAAAACTCGCCCCCCGTCTGTGCGTGATACCACCGACAAGGGGGTGGCACCCCGTAGTTGTGGTGTACCGGCGGAAGTTGCCGGCGATTGCGATGAAATTGAAAAATCCACCTTCGCGCTGTTGGAAAATGTTTGTCAATTCCAGAAATGTGCTCTTATGGGAAATTGAAGTGCTTTTCTATTTGACTGCGCTGAGGGTTTAACATTTTACAATCGGAAATTTAGAAACCTAAAGACGAGATGAAGTGAGAAGAATTTATGATTGAAGATTGAGAATGTAATCTATTTCGCTTGCATTAAGTTCTTTATGAAAGATAAGGTCAAATTAAGAGAACAGTTAAAACGTGAATTGTTAATAACGGAAACTTTTCAACGTATCATCAACGAAAATTGTTTTACGAATGTTTTCCTAAATGGACTTTTTGAAAAAATGAATTATGAAAGGTGTTCAGTATAAGGTAATTTAACAAAACTTGTACACTTTTAAGAGTTCTGTAAAAGCAGTAGAATCCAGTATCTACTGCGATCAGTAAGTTAAAAAAAAAATAAAGAAAAAATGTAAAGTTTTAAACGGCTAGTTTTTTTCTTTAATTTGTTTCTTTAATTTTGTTTTCTGCTGATCAAATTAACTGATTAACAATTTACTGATTCCTTTATAATTGTTACTGAACGAACTTTACAACTTTCTGATCAGAAACTAAGAATTTTACTGTAATATATTTTTTGACTTTTGGCAAAATACCCTTTTGTCAAAACCAATTTAGTTTATTTGCTAATCAAAATTTTTATCATTTACTGATTGCATTACTTAACTGGTCAGTATTTAGAAACTGGTCAATCAAAAGCATTTATCTTGAAAATGAGTGATGCGTTTCAAGAATTATTTCGATTTAAAAAGCAATTCAAATTAAAAATACAACAATTATTATTGCCAACAACTGTGTCAAGCATCAACTTGGAAACATTTTCTAAAATTTAAAGAGTACTCTCCTTATGCTCTTCATTGCACATTTTCTCCTCAACTTTGGATATTCCTTTTTGGAGCACTTTATACCTCATCTACACTTACTCTTTAGCTCTTGCTTCCTTTCATTTTTCCCTCCAATCTTTCCTCTGAAGGAGTCTGGGTGACGAGAGTCAAAAAGTGCCACTACTGAAGCACCTTTCTTGGGGCGTCAAACGTGCGGTGTACACTTGCTCCCTAGCACCATAATCACCTTTCATCACCATTGAGAGTCAATAATTGCACGGTGTGGTCTTTCTCTGCAATATTCCTCACCTTACTCGTACTTGTGAATTTTTTATCACCTTTTTTTATCGGAGCTTCCGACACTGTGAGTGGCTCTGTGGGGTGGAGGGAGAGGATGAGAGTCCCGGGCTCAACTCCAAACTGAATTTACTCCAACTCTCGTAGATTTCATAATACAAAATCACTCCACGCTGTCTACACAAATTCAATTTGCGAATCCCAGGCTGGTGAGAATCTCACTGTTATTGGATGAAAGTGACGGTGGCAGAGGTTAGGGGGGATGTCTCTGATGAATAGAGAAGCAAAAGAGGCCCAGGAAGTGGATGGACATTTTTACTAAAAAGTCTAGAGTGCATTCCAAATGTAATTACAAATATCCTTACTTTTCTATAACACCGTTTTCACATCCTCTCTCTCTGCATGGGACTTCTTTTGCCACCTCTCACCCCCTGCTGATGCTTCCCCACCCCTCCCATTTTGCATTTGAATGTGGAATCGGGAGGGAATAATTCCCAGCTGAAACACACATCGCTCCGGTGGGTGGTAATATTGAGAAATTCAGAGGAGCATTTAATAGATAAATGAGGAGATAGCGAGAGGTAGGGACGATAGCATGAATTGTCAATTTCGGTTTTGGGGAAAATGTTCATTGATGGGGGGTGGGGAGAGGAATGTGTAGTCAGGCGTGGTCTAGGGAGTCAACCGCACAGTCCTGCCGAGTTTGAGACACATTACAATTGAATTGCACACAATGTACTTTTTGGGATGATAATTGCACAATGACCACCTCCATTTCCGTGGCTACAGCCATGAAGAAACACCATCTTTGAGCTCACAAATTCACCATCACAGCTCCCCATAGGGCCATAGCACGGCCTTTAAAGTTATGAGATGAACATCATAGGTCTGTCTAATCTGATTACAAGGGGATTTCAGTAACTACGGAATTCTAGAGATGAAAGTAGAAGATTTAAATGCATTGTTGGATGTTTTAGTCATGAGTGTAATTTCTAATTTCATTATTTGGAAGATTTGGAAAGAAACTTAAAAAAAATTGTTTTTGACAAAATTTCACAGTTTGCCTTCTTTTAAGATCAATTATCGCCGTTTTTAGGCAATGAAATGCCTATTTTACATAAAAATTTATAAATTAGGATCATTTGGTTTGAAAATCAACAAAAAATTTGCATTCATTTGCCTTAATTTAATACTGAAAGACTAAATTAGATGAATCAATTAAACTAACTTTAAAAATTGGTTGAATCAACAAGGAATCTCTCAGATCTTTTTGCCAGACAAACTTTTGTTAAAAAACAGCAAATTAAAAAACTTTGCAATTTAAATGCAATTTAATTTAGAATACAAAATGCAATTTAAATGAGTTTAATTTATTCTACAAAACATTATTTGAATTGAGACAATGTTTTACACACATTGGTTAGTTTACTGAAAGTTTCGGTCACTCCAACGTCTTTTCAACTGGATTAAAAATTTCGAAATCAGCAAAATTTTGTCAAATCAACGCTTCCTACTCTAGGAGTCTTGGCATAAATTTAAAAAAGGTTTTGTTAATTGGCAAAAGTTTGGTTAAACATAAAAGAAATCAGTTGAAATTTATAATTTTCCTTCCGTAATTTGTTAAATTTATTTATTAAAATAATTTTTGCTATAATCAATGAAGATCCTCGTTAATGAATATAATGAAATTTCTTGAAGTGTTTAAAAGAGAAAATTCTCTGTCTAGATTTCACCTCTTATGAGACTTTTACCTGAACCTAAAACATTAATTAAGTGCAATCATGCAATATTTAAGGTTTTCCGACATTCATTAACAAGTTATTTTCCTTCTTTCCAGGTAAACAAAAAAACCTCCCAGACAGTGTTTTCGTAAGTAGATGCAATCATAATTATCCCAATCGAATTGTTCTGGCTGTCATAACAGACAGACAAACAGAGAAACGTTCAAATGAAAATAGGATTTTTTGTGTCTGAGCATGGTGAAAATCGGTCACATGCTTTTCCATCCGATGAATTGTGACGCCATCCTCAGGCGTGACGATTGAGATGGAGCAATAAAAGTCCTAGAATGAAAGACGAGGGAAAAGTGCTGCATGAAAGCATGGAAGGAAGAAAGAAAAAATCTCCCTCTATTTACACTTGGCCCTCATTTGTGATGGCCATGAGGGGGTGGGGGATGGGGGGGGGATGAGTGCAGAAGGGAAAAAAAACATGACGATCATCACTTTGCAATCAATCAATCAAAGATTGATTCATGCCCACACCCCAGTGAGCATTCAATTTAACCATGTCGGAGGCACTAAAGAAAAAAACTTACACAATCCCGCTGCGAGATGTGGTTGGGAATGTGAAAGGATTCCCAGAGATAATGTCTATATACATATCCTTTTGGAGCACTCCTCCGCGGTATAAGAGTTAGAGGGAGAGAGAGAGAGAGAGATGGATGTGTCTCCAGAGTTCTTTGAATTTTTCCCCATGAATCAGTCACAGACAAAACGGCGGCGACGACGCAATAAAAAATATATTACCGCCAATCTTCCCCCCAATCGACTCCAAACACCGCCAATTGTGCACCCCTGTGGGGGGTTGAATCACTCACCGGCGACTGCACAAGGCCCCCCGTCGCAACAGACACCTCGCCAGACAATAAATGCCTACCTACATATATATGTACCTTCTGGTGCGAAGGATTACAACCTTTCTCGCGCGCGCTCCCCGATAAATGAGACCCAATTTGGGGAGCTGCACGGACGAAAAAAATTAAGCAATTTCACTCATGCAGAAATTTAAAGAGCGACACCGTTTTATTATCGACACTCGTGACATTACACACCAATTGACTAACCCATACCCTCACCATCATCTGGGTTCCCAGGTGTGCCAATTGAGTTGGTGTTCTGAGAAAGGCCTCCCCCCCTCGCGCCCCCTATTAGGGTAAAGAGTCGAAAAATTCGAGGAAAATGTTTTGCGACATTCTTGCTTGAATTGATTTTGTCTGGGGGAGTAATTTAATTCACTTTTTAAATTGGATTTTAATAATTTAACGCATGTTTAAAAGAATTATTTTAAACATAATCAAAAATTTTATACAAAAAAAACAACAAAATACCAGGTTAACTTGATTTTTTGCACAAATTTTTGGAATTTGCTAATTTTTAGGGAAAATCTATACTGTTTTCTGATCAATCAGAGACAAAAATTGCCTAAAATCCAACGAATTTGGTTTCGATTTCCCTGATAATATGCAAGTTGTTGAAAGATTTGACTAAAAATTAACAAATTGATAAAAGTCAATCTGTATTTCTGCAAATTTTGCCAAATGTTTGGCAAAGTAACGTACATTTGCCTGACACTATGCAAATTGATTAAAATTTAAATTAAAAAATTATGAAAATGATATATTTTAGTTTGATTATCGGCAAACTTTGCTTATTATTTGCAAACACTTGGGCGTTTGTTAACAAATCGTAGAAAAATATTTTAATCGAGCCCGAAGGTACGCAATTTGATGGATGTTTTTATTACAAAACCAAAATTAATTGAACCTATCAAATCACTAAAGTAACTTCTAATTCGCCTAAAGTTATGCAAATTCACACATTTTTTCCATTTTGCCCTAAAATTATCAATCCTAGTGATATTTTTTTAAATTTATGATTAGCTCTAATTTTTCGTAAGTTCTGAACATTAATAAATGTCTCTGGATATTAAAATAATAATCCAAAAATTTACGAAAACCAGAAGTTTTCTCTTTGTTTAACAAAATATATTCATGTTTTATTGTTTCACGACTAAATTGATAACAACTTCCATACATATAGAGTCTCCTTGTTTGGTTAAGTGAATGAGAAATTTACACACTCATTCAAGTTTCATCTCGTGAGATGTAGCACTTGGCTGAATGTTAAAGTCTCTTACCCACGGATTTCCATCCCCTCATGGATGGTATAAAATTGTTCACGGGGCGCCTTTGAGAGCGTGTTTTCCGTGGAAAAGTGCTCCTCGAGGGGTCCTCAAGTGTTGTTTGTCGTCTCACTTTTTAATTGAACACCTCGCAGACACAGAAAGGAGCACATTGTGTCGCGAGAATTCAGCTCATTGACAATGATGGTGGGTGGCTAAAGGACAAGAAAAAATAAATTGATTTTCAATGGTGTCAAATTGAATTTTGAATTTCGCACTTAAATGCTCCTTTGTCTCGGAAAGACCCTCCACATGGGGGTGGACTAGAAAAAAAGCGACGAAGGCACTTGCCCAAGTCGTCAGGTGCTGGAGACAAGATTAATTTTCATATGGGGATCCGAGGGGTGGTGGTGGGTTAGATAGAGAGAGAGAGAGGAGAGAATTTATTGTAAAAGGAAGATTTGTCCCTGGGTGAAAAAGTGGAAAATCCTCTCGTCCCGGAAAGACCATGGTATTCACCTGATTGCGCTGTGAAAGACACAAATTCATCACTTGGCTTATTATTTCGATAAAAGCCACCATTTATCCGGTCTCTCGGCTCTTGTTTCCGAAGCCATCCCCAAATCGCTCAACGGGGGACACCCTCGGGCTAACCCTTCCGTAGGCCATTCCAGCCCCTGGCGCTCTCTCCCGCCCCCACAAAATTGTTTTGATGCCGACCCAGCAAACACACGTCCGCACTGAGAATGGGAAAGATCAGAATACGACAATCCATCGACACAAGGAGACTGGCACTTTGAAAAAAAGTGTACAAAATTACAAAAGGATGAGAAAGCTCAAAAATGATGACAAAGATCTGAGCTTTATAGCAAATCTTAAAGCTTTTATAATTTTTTCAAATTGATAAATTTGTATTATTCGTTTTTGAAACATCCAAGAAAGCACAGGAATTTGGAAAAGCTTTGCAGAGCTTTATCTAGTTTTTGATTAGTTTTTGTGCAAAAGAAGAATGAGAAAGCTCGATAGGAGTTCAAAGATTTGAGCTTTGTAGAAAAGCTTTGAGCTTTTACGATTCTGCAAGTTTAAAATTTGTATGTTTTGTTTTGAGAGTTTTAGTAGAGATTTCAGATCAATTCCAAAATTTTGGAAATTTTTAAGAAACAGTGGAGGAATTTCTAAGCTCTTGTCTGAGCTTTTAAGAACAAAGATTACAAAGCTTTCAGGATAGTTTAGTAATATTTTCTGAAGATATATTGGAGCTTTTATAAATTATGCAAAGATTAAAAATATTACTTAACTTTAATAACTTAAAAACTAAAGTTTATCTTTATTTACTAATTTTTCAAATTTGAAGAGCTTTTTCAACAATATCTGAGCTTTGAGCTTTTCGGAAAGTTTCTTTGGAATTTTCAAAGATTTTGTAAAGCTTTGAATTGTTTGAGAAGTCTTGGAAATTTAGTAAAGCTTTTCCAATAACTTTTTAAGAGCTTTTAGAGAATAAGCCTTTGCATATGATTTTTTGAACAAATTTTTTGAAAATTTCTATTGAATTTCCTAAAGCTTCCCAAGAAGTTAGTACATTTCTCTTTGAGTGAGTCACCCTTGGACTGGCGTGAAGGGATGAAAGTGAAGGCTCGGGCGCACGAAAGGGTTCCCAGGTTAAATGGGATTTCTGTCATATCAGTTTTTTTGCGTCCTCCACTTCCTCCTTGAGCCACCGAGACGAAGATGCGGGGGTATATGAGCAAGATAAAATGTTCTCCCCATTTTATCGATATTGCTACAAAGTAAAATGCGGGGGGGATATATGGCGTAAAATATTTGTAGTGTTCGTGAAGCATTTCATGGGCATCGGCAGGGGGTGGGTGGGATGGGGTGGGAGGTTGGCTTTCAATTCCCTCTCGGCGACAAATTGAGTTGGCCAATTTATGGAGCATTTTATTGTACACGCACGCGGGGTAGATAACCATGAAGTACATGATCTGTATAAAAATTTCTCATCAAAATATTTGCTCGCCGGGAGGCGTTAGTCAGCATTATATCGCCATCATACCACGCACTCTAGCCTCGGCATCCATTTCATGTATCATAATGGGAAAATTACACCAGATAACGATTGTATCAAATCTGATATATTGGCAAGCTTCAATCAATGGCGGTGCCAAGGAGAATTTGAATTTCTGCAACATATATAACATAATCAGATGCCGAAGACACTATATGTCATCCCTAACACTAATGAGATGATGATTGAGCTGTTTGGCCTTGGAGCTACTGATATGAGGGGTTTATGATGTGGATTTATATACTAGAGGTGTGTATTTGCATAGACACTGTCCTCCGATTGAGGTGCGCTGTCTTAATATTTAGGGCAGCTTTATGATAAGACAAGATATTGGGTATGTCATAAAAAATAGTGTCTTGTTTGGAGTGATTTTTTTGGAGCGTTTCAACAACATTATGACCTCAATACTTGCTAGGGAAAATATGAAGAAATCTCAAGGGAAATTCAATGGAAGAAAATTGTACAAAGCTTTCAATATTTCTGGTTTTGAAGAAAAGTTTACTCAGAAACTCTAAACTTCCAAAAGTTCTTCAAATTTGTAAAAAGCCCTACTTTTTCTGAATTATAAATATCAAAGCTCAATTTTCTCTGGAAGCTCTATGTATATTTACAATTTATAAAAGCTCAAAGTTATACTATTTAAAAGTTCTTTATATTTTTGAAAATTATGGATTCAATTATGATTCTAATTCACTCGATTTGGCAAGAACAGTATGGTTTATGTTAATTCATAATCAAATTGATTTTCAGAAGATATTTAACATATAACTTCTTATCTTTATTTATTGAATTTCGGTCTTTACTTTAGTTTAAAAGCTCTGCTACACCCGGAAATCTCATTTTCTCTCGCAACTCTCTCTCTACGTAGTTCATATAGCTTTTTCAATGTGACTTTTAGCAATTTATTTGTTACGCTAGTTATAATCCTACTTGTTCCAGGAGGAAAGACTGACAATGTAATTCAGTTAGCAATGTTAAGGCGTACCCCGTAATGCACTAAATTTGTGAAATAAGTCCAGAACATGTGGGCTCTATATGACATCCCTGGGAATGGAGTATAACTCACCATGGGGGATACTTAAAATAATCAAAATCAGGAAGTTTCAGAATCAAACTTGTACTTTTGCCAGATTTTAGTGTATGTACTTCTTTCAAATCCATTCCCATCTTTCCCCATTTTCCAAAGAGATGGTACACTATTTCCTTGGAATCTCCTCTCACATGGCATGGAGATGTCTTTCGTGTCTGAGGCAGAAGTAGCAGTTTCCAAAGTACATAAATTACATGCAAACACGATTATGAAAGGGAAAAAGGATTTTATGTATAGATGTGTGTGCATTTCAGGCAAATATGAGTTCTAATGTTCGTCATGGGGTTCGACTGTGCGAAGGATGAGAAAGACGATGGGTGGATTTTCGTGCAAATACACCTCATCTGTCGCGTCTTACGCCCATTTCCATAAGCTCTCACTCTATTTTACCCTCCTAAAACCCCAACCAAGTCTCTCATGCACCCAGCATTGGATTAATACAATTTTCAAACTGGGCGCAAGAACTTGTGCAAGATTTATGCACGGAGCTGCCGCTGGCATTACCTATATTTGAACAACTATATTACGTTCTGTGTGCATAGCCTCCAGCCATTTATCAGAGTGTGTGAGGACCAAGTGAAAGGAAAGATGTGAAACGGGCGGTGGGTGTGAATTTTCATGTGGCGGCAAAGTGCTATTGCATTTTAACAGCGAGGCCCTAACCACTAGCCCTTTTTTCTCCCACAACCCCGTATAGATATCCCATATATAGCATTAGGGGATAGAAATTGGAGAAAATGTTCCATATAGTCGTTAAAGTATGAAATCAATATATAGGATACTGAAAGGATTTAGAAATGTTTATTTTTCCAAACAAAATTATTGTTGCCAATTGATAAACTTTTTTTACTCCCGGAGAATAATTATAGAAAAACAACCCCTGGGTGAACTTTTAAACTTTGACCAATGCTTTAGTACCCGAAATATTGGGGCGCTCAACTGAAGTCGATGTTACTTGAAAACAAATAACCCAATTATTCGGTTCAGTGGAGAAAATATTCCATTCAATTTGCAAGTGTAGACCTTTTTCTCTATGTTCGTCATTTCCATTTCGCTTTCCTTTTGATGTTCAATTCAAGCTCACAGAGGAATTGACAGCGCTAACGAAACACTGATTTTTTTTGCAAGACTTAGATATTTTTTAAATAAAATGCACAATATTTTTTGCTTAATATTTCTCTGTCAATTTTATTTATTTTGTGATTTTAACAATTTTTTATGTAAAATTGTGTTTAAATTGTGTTGTTCTAGATAGTGAATGAGTGATTTTCTTATTCCTTGTATTGAGATCTATATAAAACTTTAAAATTGATATGATTTTTTTTTCGTAAATTGTTCAGAACGTCAGGAAACTATGTGTTGAAACATAATTCATACACATTTTGTATGAAAACCTCGATGAAAATTTTCGAAAAATTTTCGATATTTTTTATAGAAAGCTTTGAAAAAGACAGTTTTGACAGCTTAAGGAAAATCTGGAAAAGGTTTCAAAATTTCAACCCATGAAATATCTGATTTTGAATTAATCTTCGGGAGTTTTGTTAAAAAAAGCTCAACAAGATATTTAAAAGCTCAGTAAGTTTCCTTTAAACTCATTTCTGATATATTTGAAAAAAAAGCTCTAAAAAGCTCACAAGCTGACTTAAAATTTTAAAAAATTTCTCGTAATATGTTCTAAAAGCTTTTTTGATATTTAAAACTTGCACTTCCAAAGAGACAAGCTCAATTATTGTGCATCACTTTAAATCTTATAATATGTTCTATTCCTCAATGGGTTAGACCTCTTAAAGGACTATATTGTATAATATGCTTGTATCAATGTCATATGATTAGAAAATTAGGTAATACAGCTGCAAACTCGACCTTCATGCATATTCCTAACGTGTAATCCAAAGTCTGAAAGTTCGATCCACCTGTTTATGTTTGCTTATGTAAATTTAATGAACCCCTGTAACATATGTGCAACTTCTTAAACCCCACACCTACATATAACCGAGACATGAAAATTTTCAGCTTCTTAGTCAATTAAATATTTAATGAGATATGATATTTTCAGAAGCCTGTATTTTCAAGTATTTTTCTTCATGCTAATGTCTTTCTCGCATGCATAGGAACCCGTGTCCCTGGGAAATTTTGTATTAAAGTAAAAGAAACTTTTCCCAGAAGTTAATTAAAGGTTTTCAGTAAATTACAATCTTTCTCGGGGTGGCCTGATTAATTCACGCTTGAAAAAATTATGCAAAAGAAAAAGAAAGCTATATATTGTTGTTGATCAAGAATTTCTCTTTTCGGAGGGACTTTTGGGCAAATTTTTAAGTGGGATAAAATTTGTGAAATATGATAGCAAAATGTGTGAAGGTGCAGTATCGAGGGAAATTCAGTCAAGCAAACACATTGAGGGTTATTTTTGTATGCTGTACCAGGGAATTGTTTCTCCGTTGATTTCACCACCTCATACTCCCCAAAGGGGAGCCCGCTCCGCATTGAATATTCACGTTTATAGACTTGAAGTTGCCTGATATCTGCATACAAGAAGCATAAGTAGCAAGTGAATGAACATTTATGCATTCCAGACTTGTTAGGAAGCTCACACTACCGAAACTTTAGCCCCCAGAATCTATTCACCCTCTCTTATCCTCGACCGTGCTTCATGTTGGAGGGGCATTCCAAAATTTATATTGCACATGGAGAGTGAGTGGCTTGTCTGGGATGCATAGTTTCGGTAATACTAAGTGCTATGTAAGTATTTAGTGGTGCACTCAACATTCCTTCCACCGAATGTCTAACAGCATTGGGAGATGGAGAGCACATGAAGATCGTCTATCCCGAAAAATAGCCCCAGTCGTATGAATATTCTGCATTTTTGCCTTATATGAGGAGAGGGGGTGGGGGGCAAATTTCGCTGTATATCCGCTCACTTTCCATCAAAGAAATGGATATATGCAATTTTGAATTTTAAGCGTCTGTCGCTACATAAGCTACAAACATGCTCAATTAGGAATGCTCACAGTGAAATGGGGATGTTGCAGAGAGAATTTAGCATATTGTTCTCAATTCTTCTACATGGTGGATGCTGATGGTTAATTATTAAGCTGTGTTTTTAAAATATCTTTTATAGATACGGAGGAGCCGATTATTTATCATAATATTATAAATAAATACAGCTTAAATACTTTTTTCAAGCTATGGAACCAAGGAAGAGATATTATGATCAAAAGTAAGTGGTGTACAATTGAATGGAAATGAGGTCATGCAATTTTTAAAGCTTCCAAGAATGAACTGGAGCTTTGGAAAGTTCTTCCGGTGCCTTAGATTTTATTTGAAGAGTTTTTGAAAACTCTTAAGAGTTTTTAAGAAAATTCCGAAACTTTGAAAAATGTAAGAAGCATGGTTAGTTAAAAGCTTACTCAGAATTCTGGAAAAATTGCAAAGTTTTTGTATATTTTTTTAGAGCTTTAGAAGTTCTCGCTACAAAATCTTTAAAAAATTTTCTTAAAAAGCTTTTTTAGAAAGTTTTCTTAAAAAGTTTATTTCTAAAATGTTTAGAAAGCTTTCTTAGAAAGCTCTGGAACGCTTTTTTAGATAGTCTTAAAAGTTCTAAAAATCTTTCTTAGAAAACTTGAAACTTTGAAAGTTTTCTTAGAAAACTTTTTTTTATGAAATATTAGAGAAATTCTTGGACAGTTTAGAAATTCTAGAAAGTTTGATTAGAAAGCTCTACAAAGTCTTCTTAGAAAGTTCTTTAAAGCTTTCTTAAAAAGATCTAGAAGACTAGTAATACATTAGAAATAAAATTGATAGAAATCTTTCTTTGGAAAGATTTCATACAAATCTTACTTAGAAAACTCTAGCTTTATTTGAATAGCTTTCATAGAAAGGTTACTTAGAAAGCTTTCTAAGAAAGCTTTTGTATATTGACAATAAAATTAATAAGATGTAACCTCTTT
>CAKKOB020001505.1:2350-18131 GCA_918844115.2 Phlebotomus perniciosus
TTATTTCCCCCTTGGACAATTGGTCAGGAAAGAGCAACACATCCGAATGTGAAGATTGATCAGATAATTGGTTCTGCTCAATAAGCCAAACCGACACCGTTTGTCCTGCAGAGCATTTTTTTCCATCTTCTTTCTGTGAAACATCAACACAATTCACGCTTTGACTTACTTTTTCTTTTGGCCTCTACCAATCCCGATAGTCATTAATGCGTCCAATGCCCTGGCGCTCTTTCTTCATCTCAGTCACCAGCCATGAGGGTTTGTTCTTGATGGAGTGCGCCATGGGGAAGCGCCGTGGCGGCTCAGGACCCGCAAAGGGGTGACTCTTGGCCAATTTGCGCTCCAAGAACTCCTTGTTGATCTGCTTTGGGTCTCTGTGGAGGTCCATGTAGGTGTTGAAGGCTCTCTTGTGGGGGAACCACTTCTGGGGAGCCACATAGTCCTCCGCTTTGACATATTCAAATGTTGGAACTGTGGTTTCTTGGGATGAAAGGGAGATTAGGATTCCTTACAAATTCCTTGCAAGTTGGGAACTTACCAAATTTCTTGTGGAAAACTTCCCTAACTGAGTCATCGTATTCCGCTTGGAAAAACGCCAGGCCAGCTGGTGTGATTGTATCCTGGAGTTTCCGGTAGAAATCCAGCGTCTTGAAGGATCTCTGATTGGGATCTTTTGTCTCCGGAACTCTGTAGTTTTTGAGATCTATTCTGTCCTCTTGCTTGTACAGAACAAAGACGTACCTATGGTACCCCAGTCCCTTAGCCGGATGAGGCTGCAAATACGGAACAATGTGCTCCCCTTTGGCCACATCCCCATTGGGGATGTTGGCTACAAGCCAGTGAACATATTCACTGGTTGAGTCACTCAAGTGACCATCCGGAGTTGTCATAACGAGTGTCCATAGGGAGTCTTTCTTGTCTTTCTCCTTGGGAAGTCTGAATGAGTGATTAAACTCCACGATAGGTTGACTGATCGCGTCCTCAGGAGCCAGGATATTCCCATAATAGACAGGATTGCAATCCTCAGTATTCGTCGGATATAAAACCTGCAGCTTCACCCGAGGGATAAAATAAGCATCCCCAAAGAGATGATCAAAGATCTCATAGTAATCCGCAACCCCACGGATATCAAATGGCCCTGATGTCTTCATCCACTCCTGACTCACATCCTCAAGATCCACTTCCAGCTGATTGAGCCTGGCGAGTTTCTCAATTTCCGGATTGTTTTTCATCGCCTTCCTGTGATTGAGGCGCTCTTTCAGCTGCTCCGACCGGGACACCTTCAACTGGGGCAGTCCTATGTTCACCTTCCTGGCCAATTCCGGGTCCACATAGTTTATTTCTGGTACAAAAATAAACACACCCACTCATAACCTCAATTTTTCATGCGGTGCGGATTTCTTACCATCCAGTCGCTGTTGAAGAGTCCGCGCCACTCCTGGCCGCCTTCCACGGATGGTGTGTCCATGCCGGAGAGGAATTTGCACGATTTTGTGACTTTCCCACGTGAGAAAGGGACGAAAAATGAGATTTCTCAGCATTTTCTCTTCACTTTCACTGACATAAGAAAACACTGGAAAAAATCATCAAGCAAAATCACATTTTCGAATGGCTCAAAATTTTCGAACATCAAATAAGTTCATATCAAATTCTCAAACGGAAAACAAAACATTCGTTACATGCATTGCATGGTTCTGTTGCGCTTTATTTTCACAAAATATATAAGGAATGATATCTGAAGACTTTGTATCTCACATTCTAAACTAAAAAGGACACACACACACAGTTTGTGAAATACTGCTAAAGTGTGCGAACAGAAACAAGTCAATAAAATAGAATTTTAAGTAACAATAATTGATGATTTCATCCTGTGTAAATCACTGTCTCACAACTTTTTCGTTCCACCCATGTCTATTGTCAAATCCTGCAGGGAGCCTTTGTAGGGTGACAGAAGGGACTTTCTCTCCGGATCTTTGCTCTTTCTCGCTTTGGGGCGGTTCATCTTGCCATACCTATAAAAACAGCATAAGTCCGCCATTTTGAAATACTCCTAAATAAGTTTGTTTTAAGCTCAACTTTATAAATCGATAACAAAGTTTTCTGGCGTTCAAAATCGTAAAGATTTTCGGAAATATAAAATTGAATCCGACAATTCAGTTACAAAAGTTTTGTTCTATTCGAAAATCAATCGAAACTCCAATGTTAATTCACGTAATCTCCGTCATGGCGCTAATAGTATATCTACTTCGAATTCGAAATTGATTCTTGACAGTCGTGTTTTGTTTTCTTGGTGTTTTGAGTGAAGCATATTTTCAGTGTTTATAAGCAGGAAAATCATGAAAATCGAATTAAATGGCAAGAAATATGAAATTATCGGTAAGGATTTGCGATCAATAGTCCATCGAGCTGTTCCAAAATCAAAGGTTAATCGAGCCGTACCACGATCAAAAATATTCTGAGACTTAACAATTTAAACTTGTTAAACTCACCTGTTAACCACTCCGTCGATCTCATCCATCATACGGAGGATTGTTGTCTGGTCAGAGGAGTCAATTGGGGCGATTGAGATGTCCCGGACGGCTCTGAACTTTCCGCAATTATTTAGATGTTCATTCTCCAGTCGGAAGAAATTCCAGACGAAGCGCCTAAACACCTCCAGAGGAGCCGTGATCGAGATCATCACTTCTCCGGACACAATTTTCGCCTCGCTGAGCACAAAGGCGGCCACCCAGGAGAATCTCAACACCAGATCCTCAATAATGGCGAAATAGTAGAAAGATGTTGATGAGTAGACGATCTCTTCGCGCAAAAAGCGATTCTCAGCGGCATTCTTATCAAACAGCCCCCAATCCATCTTGATATCCCAGAGATAGGCGTATAAGGAGGAGACGACTGCACTGAGGAGCCACATGATAACATAAGGATTCTGAAAAGTGCTCTCATACTCATCAGCGTGGCGACTCTTGAGCGTTGAGAAGATCACCACGAGGAATGTGGTGGAGTATTTGCCGGCATTCACGAGATGTGGGAAAGCTTCGCGGGAGTCACGATACCGCCGAAGGCACTGAGCGAAGCGGAACCACGCCGGAAGGCAATTGACAATTGGACGCAGGATGTAGTCGCTGTTTGTGTGATACCGCGAATCCGCCGCCTCCAGCCAATTCCCATTTGTGACGTAGAAACAGATGAGGAAGTGGAAGTCCAGCAGAGCAGTGACCAGAGAGTTGAGCTGATCGGCCAGCCAGAAGTCAGCGAAG
This sequence comes from Phlebotomus perniciosus, assembly GCA_918844115.2. Taxonomy (NCBI): domain Eukaryota; kingdom Metazoa; phylum Arthropoda; class Insecta; order Diptera; family Psychodidae; genus Phlebotomus; species Phlebotomus perniciosus. Next base: position 5,608 of record CAKKOB020001505.1, read on the forward strand.
CCGACATGGAAGAAAGGAGCCGCAACCATTCGTCCGATTTTGCGCAGAAGCCAGAATCTCGCTTCCGGACGGAAGATCTTGAACGGGTTGCAGAGGAAGAAGAGCATTATGAGGGATAGAGCCAGAGGATTCACGAAAGCCGGGATACTGAGGCTGGAACTGTAGAGGAAGCTCAACATGCTGAGTGTCCAGACAACACCGAAGATCGCCGCCAACTCCATTAGATGCTGCTCTGACAAGTGATTGCGCGGATCGAGCTCGAAGATGAGGACGTGATTGACGCCCGAAGAGCGCCATCCGTAGATGTTGATGCCGATGAGGAAGAGGAACTCGATGAGCAACAGAGGACCACGATAGAGGCGGAAGGCCACCTTGAGATTATCACCGACGGATTCATGGAAGATGGCCGAGAGGACCACAGTGATGAATAATACTATGAAGCCGCCGGAGAAGAGGCCGACCTGTAAGGGAAAGTTTCTTGTTATTTACAAGCAATCTAGCGCGAATTTCGTGATTTAGTGGAATTTTATTGCCCCGACAGAAAAATGGCAATACGGAATCCAAATGTTTCTCCGTCTGTTACCGCCCTGGAGGCCAAACGGTTGCAGATAGAGACTTCGGGTATATGGGGGACCCCCCTAAAGTCGACCATCGGATCAGGACCAGGCCCTTCATTTTTCTAAAAAGCCCCCCTATCCCCTATAAAAACATGTCTTTTGGTATATCTCGAAAACGGCTCTAACGATTTTTTTCATTTTCACATATGTTTTGTAGATTCACCAGACGCACTTTTCGTCCATACATGCCAATGACCTTGAACCATTCGAACCATTCGTTCAACGGTTTTTCAAGGCCAAAGATTTGGAACTCTCTTTTCAAAGGTTTTACTCGTCTCAAACCCATCATGTGGGTACTCATTTGAAAGGTCTTTGAATTTCCTACAATCCTAAACCGGTTTAAACTTAATCTGGGCATAAACCAGTTTTAATCCGGAAGTTGTCCTCAAATCTTAACCCCATCATGTGGGTATTCATTGGAAAGGACTTTGAATTTCCAACACATTTAGATCACTTTCTTTTAGACCACTTTTAGACCACTCTTTCAATGTCAAAAGTTCATCAAAAGAAAAAGCAGTAGACTTTATCATCACACTAACTCTCTCTTCCCCAAACGCAACGTGTCGGGGCACTCCGCCAAGTCTAAACTTGGCATTTTTTTGTATGTCATCTAAAAATATAATTAAAGATCCGTTTATCTATAATATGTCTAAAATTATATATATTTTTAAGTAGGTATTTAATAAATAACGGCCTAAATTTTAAACATAATATGAGCTAAAAAAATGCGTGCAATAAAATTTTTGATGAGGTCTTGAAGAGCCCAAAGAATAAGCTTAAAAAGAGATTTATCATAAAGATAAAGCCATGAAAACTGCTTACCTATCGTCTGTTGGTCCCTTAAGCTAGACCGATAATTCCGTCTTTTAGTCTCTGAGTGTCCCTCGTGTCCCTAGAGCTCCTTCACTTTGAACAATGCATGATAATCAAATCTTTCCTCCCTGGAGACTCTTTTGAGGGTTGAATTTCTGACCAGAGACATTTTCTGTCACACCAAAATGCACTGAACGCATTTTCAAGGGTCAAAAGACCAGGCAATAGGAGATATGAGGAAAAAAAACGCACGCAATCATTCAGTGAATTGGAAAACGAGGGGATAGAAGAGATCTCTCGAGGGGTGATTTGCACATGAGTTATGTGATGAGAAAATTTTCTAATAAAAATCCCTGTGTCTATCCACCCTCACTTTTCACCCAGGGACGTCACTCCTCTTATCTCCACTATCGAAATATCGTCTCTGACGTGGAAAAAACTTTCTTCGTTTTCCCAACTTGTAATTCTATTTATTTTTCCATTCTCTACTATTAATGCCGAGTGACACATGGAGTTTTTAATGGGAAGGAGAGTCACTGGGGGTTGGTGTTTACGAGAGATAAACAAGTACAAAATGCAATTGATTTTCCTAAGGCCACGGAGCATAGTGTGGGAGTTTTAGTATGAATTTTCTATTTGTTCAATGAACGATGGTTTGAAATTAAAAATCAATTTAACAATACCGCAAGAGTGACAGACTCTCGTGCAGACTTCATAATTTATATTCCAATGTCTAAAGGAGTCAATTGATTTGGTGAGCACGCGATGGTGAAAAGAGCAAGAGAACTGCGGAGAAAAGAACAAGAAAACTTATTGATTTCTCCCACAAGAGAGGTCACACAGAGTGATGGAAAATACGAGAAAGAAAAAAGCACCAACTCAATGCTCAATCAAAGGTCTTGATATAGCAATTTCCTTTCACACAATGAGACGACCACTTCCGCGAATGAGGTGGAAAAAATACCCACGATGTGGAAAGGGTTGTGAATATTGTAACATTGGGGTTGATTCCAATCATGGGAATAGAGTGATAATTGTACGAGCTAATGTCTCGTTGAATATGTCAATTATTTTTCCTCTTCATTCACTGCGTCATTCAACTAGGTATCATTTATTGCAAACTCCTGTAATTGATATAAATATTAAAGCCACTTCATCAGACTGAGGGGTAAATAAATAAAATGTCCCACAATTTCCAGCGTTAACCCTTGCTAATGAGTTTAATAACCCCTTGAAACTTCCTTGCTCATCTCTCTATTCATGGGAAGTAAAATTTGCCAAAAAGGATAATCAGTCAGATAATCGGGCAGATGAGATTTTTGGGTGAGGAACTCATTTGAAAATTTAAAGAAGCTTTTAGAGAGCTTTTCGCAAAATGTCTCAAAGAGGTTTTATTGAAATAGATAAAACGTTTTTCTTAACACACGGAAAATCATCCTTTCATCTCAACCGACTCTCCACTTTTTTTACACGTCTCCCCCCCCCCTTGAAATTTGTCACCCAGACATTTTATACCTTTTGGCATCAACACACGGGAGTTTTATATTCAGACGAAAAAAAATGTTAAGGAATTTTTTTTCCAAAATGAAAATTGTTCAAAAGAGAAGACGGAATCGATGGACTCGGAAACTCAATAGCATTCTTCCGGCGACGAGACTGGGTGTAAAATTGTTGAGATAAATGGATAAATTGCTGATATCGTTTTCTGCGAAATTGAAGTTGGAAAAGTGTAGATTTGCCGCCTCAAAGGAGTGAGTGTAAAATCAATCCGGCTGAATTCTCAATTGAAACAGGGAAAATGTTCACTTTGCCGAGAATTTACAGCAGTTCATGCGACATATAGCTATATATCCCAGCTACATATGGGTTTTTCTTTCAACTATTCTCCTGGATTAATTGGGTGGGCTCGTAAGTGAGGGAGACCGTCAAATTGCGAGTGGAAAATGCAAGATAAATTATCAATGGAGCACCATAAGAGGCGGACAACTAAAATGTTCAGTATCATTTCTCCCATGAGAAATACAAACCATTAAATGATCGTTTCTCCATCATTGGTTGCAACACTTAATGGCTCTTGGAGACCACATTCTGTGGCTATCGCATACAAATCCTGCCACGAGAATTCTCCCCATGAGTTTTTACACCCTCACCCAATTTATATCACAAACGAGCTGAACAGCTTCCTGGGAAAAGCTCACCCAGAGTCCTCCCTCACCAATAGAATGTCTGGGTAGTTGTTGTGGCAATTTTCACAGTGAGATTTGTCTAATTCTCCTTCGCATCGCTTGAGATGTCCTTTTTTTCTGCTTCCTTAAAATTTCATATATTGCTCATTTCAGACCCAAAGAGACAAGCTCCTTTGCTCGGAGATTCATTATCTCAATTGGATGGGCGAAATTTGAAAAATAATTCCCTTCCAGGCAATTTGTATTAAGTGAAAATCCTCCCAGGAAAATTACAAATTTAATGAGGCTCATTAAAATTCAAAATTTCAAAACCTGCGAACTCAACAATTGATTCTCAGCTGCGATAACGTGTCAAAGTGACACCATTAACTTCAATCCCATGTGTTTGTGGTGCAATTACACCCCCCGGTATAGAAAGAAAAACCCACCCCCTCAGTTTCCCAGGATAATATCCAGGAGGAAAAACTTTCTCCCGGCACGTGCACGGCCACGTGACACTTGACAATTTGATTCGAGGCGATTTTTAATATCCACCCCCTTACATCGTTTATTTGCATAGTGCACATGGCTCAGCTTGAGGATCCTCCTTCGAATTCCTATCATATCCAAATGTTTTTCCACACCCTAAATAAATTTTCTCCCAACAATTTCAAACACTGTTAAAAATTAGCAAATCTAAAAGTTGATAACAGGGTCGGCAATTTGGTTTTCGGTTCTGAATGAGTTTTATGGCTTTATGGTTTTGTCACACGGAATTAAGAGAGCTTAAAGCTTAAAGCTGTCTTAAAATTTAAGTCTGGCTGAAAGCTTAAAACTGACTTAGAGCTTATGGTTGACTTTAAGCTTAAAACTGGTTGACAGCTGAAGACTGGCTTTAAGCATGAAGCTGACTTAAAATTTAAGTCTGGGTTAAAGATTGCTAACTTAAAGCTTCAGATTGGCTTTAAGCGTAAAGCTGACACTTAAAGCTTAAAACTGCCTTTAAGCTTGAAGCTGAGACTTAAAGCTTAAGACTGGCTTGAAGCTTGAAGATGAGACTTAAAGCTTAAGACTGGCTTGAAGCTTGAAGATGAGACTTAAACCTTGAAGCTGAGACTTAAAGCTTAGGACAAAATTTAATCTTGAAGCTGAGACTTAAAGCTTAAGACCAAGCTTAAGACTGGCTTTAAGCTTGAAGCTGAGATTTGAAAGTTAAGACTGGTTTTAAGTTCGAAGCTGACTTAAACTGTCTTCAAATTAAAGTCTGGGTTAAAGATTAAGCTGACTTAAAGCTTAATAGCCGGCATACACAAACGACTTAAGCCTAGAAAAGGCGTATGCTGCTAATCTTGTGAACGTGAACACTTAAGTCGTAAGTGTATGGCCACTACAAGGCTTGCTTTAAGCAGACTAAAAGCTTAAAACTTATTAAAAAATACATTTTGTTCAATTATTTAAAGCTAATTACGATATTGTGGATTTAAGTTTAGTAATCTCAAAAAATAATTTTCGAGATAACTCAATAGAAGAACAAGAAATAACTTGTAGACTTTTAAACAGAAGCTTTTAAGTTCTGGGAAAGCTTTCTGAGCAACTGCACGAAATTTTCCGCTCTTCTAATGGCTTTTCCGGAAAATTCTTTGGATATACCTCAGAAATGTATAAAAGAAAGAGAAGACTGAATATGAGTGATAATTTTATGATTTACCAGTAGAAAATGCAATTAAATAGTTTTCAACTTAAGAAATTGCTAATAAATTTATTGCTGTGTGACAGAACCATTACAAATTTTATTATACCTAACACTCATTTTAATTCTTCCATTGATTGCACTGTTTTCTTTACAGTGTATTTTTTCAGTGTAAAGTCCTTCCTCGCCCTTCGACACATTTGCATCTCAGCCTGAGGCCGTTTTGGGCTCGAGAATTGGAAATAAAAAAGGAACCTCCTGACAACACTCATGGATTCACTCCTTAATTACATTTCCCTGGGAGGGTTTGCAATGGATGGAATCAATGGATTTTGCTAGGGAGGTTTTTAAATAATAAATTTCTGCAGTCCCGTCGTTCTTGGGGCACCGACGTGCTCATCATTCGAAGAGTCTCATTTTCGAGAATGGTCGTTCGCCACTAATTTAATTTTCCAGACCCATCATATGCGAGACGCCAGAAGGGGTTGCAAATGTCGAATGTGCTTGTTGTGTTGTATTGGAATAATTGAAAATTTCACCCATCATCATTCAAGCTATCTTTTCTTCCTGATGAGGGAATAGTGAAAGGGATGCTATGGCTCAAGGTGGGCTGAGTTATAGAGGTTGGTGTTCATGACAATAGAGGAGAATTGAAGTATGTTAAGCCTAATTAGGTATATTCATTCTATTTTGCTCTTATTGGGATTTGTGATAAAACTTTATAAAAAAATTTGATAAATTCAAAATTGAAAAATAAAACTAAGATTCATGCTCAGATTCTTCTGCTTAAATCTTTCCAGCAAAGCAAAATCAAGTGAATCCTTGAGAATTCCTTATGAAAATTTTGAATTCTTAACTGGCGTATCAATAATTTATTCCTTAAGCTTCTCGAACCAAGAAAATTTGGTGTTCAATTCTAACAAAATCCCTTAAGCCTTGCTTGTCTCATCAGAGCTCTGTGAGGAAGCCCTTCCTCTCTCGCCATCCCTTTCACCTTGATTCAGGGCCATGGAGAGAGCCTCAAAATCCCAGAGCGCCCCCTTAAATCCCCCCTTCATGCAAATGTGCGTGTTTCCATGGGGTGTATAAAGTTATTTATTAATAAAATCGCCACAGGCATTTTGCGGTAACATTTGATGATGGTAAATTATACTCTTGGGGTGGAAAAGAGTTGCCGTTCGAGCATGTCTGAGAAAGTGTAACAGAAAATTTTGCCTCATTGTGTGGAGGATGTTGAGAAAATTTTGCACCGGCGTATTTTGGGTGATTTGGGCCGTTTGCGATACATGAGGAGAATGTTACGAGGCAGAGTTGCTATTGAAAAGTTATGTATCTTTTGCGGATGGATTTTCTCGTTACACTTTTCTCATGCACAGTGCAGAAAACTTTCTCTCGCTGAGCTTTTACTCTAATTGCCCAATTAGATTTACTCCCCCCACCCAGCCGCATTGTTGGATATAGCGGAAATTTCTCACGATGTGAAAACTTCATCGGGAATTGTTAGATTAAGGGCGAAAATGCCGAGATTGCGGATCATGTTAGTGTGCAAATGTTGATCAATGGAATTAATACTATAGCTCTTCCCTTGGACATTGGATCAGGGGAGTCAAACTGTCTGAAAAATTGAAGAGCTTCTCGCGGGGAAGACGTGAAAGTGTCAATTCTGCCAAGCGTAGTGACAATTGAATTAAATTTCAATTGATGCTTGAAACCATAAATCATTTTAATTGGTGTAATTGTTAGGCGAAATTTTGGGTAATGGATTTCACATTTGCGGCGTCGATGGAATAAATCAAGCATTATGATATCGTATTACCAGAAATTAAACAACCAAAACCAGTGACACGGAGAGTATTTTGAGGGTGGGGGTGTTGGGGCCAATTAATTTATATTTGGCAATTTATATTATGGCACACTTTCCCAACGAATTGAGAAGCCTCTGAGTTTGCCACAAGAATCTCATCCCTTTTGAACATCGAGAAATTATCATTTGGTGTTTTCTTCACCTTCAAACTTCTTCGTGGGAATCTTGGGTGATTTTCTAATTAATTCCACAGTCATGCAGAAGCACCTTCAATCTATACCCACCTCCTTATGTGTCTCATACAAATTCCCCAACCATATATATACCCACCTAGTCAAAAGTGTGTGTGAGAAAATTCAAGTGAAAATGTAATTTCAAGTGCCATGTAATCAGTTGAAAATTCGCTTCAAGGAGTCTCAAACTGTCTTTTCAAAACGCAGATGAGGAAAATACACTCAATCAAAACTTCTGCCTCTCAAACACCGGAGGACTGACTGCTCCTATTCAGTGTTATTCATACAGTATTAATGAAAAATTGATTTAAACTCAATTTCAACAACAATTTCACTACAAATACGACTCGACAGGATTACTCAGACATAATCAATTCATCAACTTCTTTAGCATCCCCTTCTCTTAACCCTCCTATATAGGAAAAGGTGGAAAATAGACGCACTGGCGGTGGTTGTATTATATATATGAACAAACATAAAAGAAGAAACTTGTCGCATCTCGAGAACACTCCAATGGTGAATCAATCCTCGCTTTTCCACAATTTTCACCCACTCAAAGTTTCCGTTTTTCCACAATTTACCCCTCAAGGGATGAGACTCGGGGGAGGCTATCAGTGCATTTTCGTTGTGTGGGCGTGATTGGAGGGTAAGAAAAAAAATCAATCATCCCTCAATATTTCACATCGACCCTTCACATTTCGAACACTCGTCGAGAGATATTTGGGGGCGGAAGAACTTCTGCAGAAGAATGAAACTGCATTTTCCCATTTTCTTCTGGATCTCACCCTCATTTTTGTCGAGAACACAAGTATGTTTTCTTTGAGAAACATGCAATTGTTAGGAGGAAATTAGCAATTTTTCTCACGAAATTGCATTTCCAAATTATCTTTCGTGTTCTTTAATGTTTTTGTTGGATAATTTTTTAAATGTTCAGAAACATACATTGGAAATTGGATATAAGATTGCTTCTGATGCTGCGTAATTGAAAAATACTTTTTAATGAATAAATGTCTCGTTCAAGATTTGTTAAGTTTGGATATATAAATTAATCTCAATAATTCTCAGAATAAAGTCAGAGAAACCCCTTGTTTATTTATGATTCAGTAACAATTTACTTTCTTGCTTTCTTTCATTTTCTCTAATAAGATGTTCTCAGAAAACTGGAGGAAATTCTGTAAAAGCTCTTAAATAAAACATAAACTGAATTCTTGAAACTTTATCGTGAGAATAAAGAGAATTGACTAAACGTTTACAAAGTTAAAGAATATTAATAGAGAGCTTTTCAGAATTATGAAAAGCTATGCTTAACACGATCTTGAAGAAGCTATAAATAAATTGCATAATACCTAAAAAGCTTTACCAATAGTTAAAATCACAACTTTTAGTGGCTTCTACATTTCTAGTTTCACTTTTTTTAATCTTGATCTTTCTTTAAAAAGCTCAATACCTAATCCTAAATTGTCAAAATTTATCCTGATTTGCAAATTCCTTTTTCGAAAGTTTTTTGTTTGGAAAGAATGAATGAATGAAGTGCAAAAGCTTCCAAAACCCGTCAAAAACTGTTGAAAATGTTAGAAAGCTCGTTAAATTAAAAGCTATATGTATATAGAAGGCTACAGAAAGCTATCCAAGAAAGCTTGATCCCAGAGCTTTCAAAGCTCCTGTTTAAAGCAGATACTCAAGTATCTGCTTCTGAAACTTCTGGCTAGCCAACTCCTCTATATCCCTCCGAATAGGACAATTTCTTCGTTTTACTTATCATTGTTTTCATTATTTTTGAGTGCACATGAATAGACTTGAACAACAATATTAAACTTCGACCGGAGTTTAATGCTGTGTGTGAGAAAAAAGTTAATGGACTATTAAATAGTTTATGCAAGTTGTTTGTCGCGTGTGTGGCAAGTTTGGAGGTATAGAGCTTTGAAAATGATATATTTGGTATTTTCACCCGCCATGGATTGTTTACATTGACTGAAACATGGTTCATAATTTTAAAATAATGTGCTAATCCACTGATTTTACATAGTCACCACACATTGTGATTATCATAAATTTTCCATCCACCTCAGCTCTTCTGCCTCCCCACACCCCCAAAAGCTGTTTGTATTTGTGTGATCAATGTAATGAGCTTCTGTTTTGCCAACATTATATCTCCCAGTAGCGTATGTAACGGTGTTTATGTATCCCAGCACATATTTAGTGCGGTGGAATTGTTCTGGTACACTCGAGATGGTTTCTCTGCATAAATCGGCGTGAGCTTTTATTCATTTACATAATGAACTTAATCACCATCTCTCCGACACAGAATCCTCCCCAAAAACACACCCTTCGGCCACATATTGAAAGGCAGAACAACATTTTGCCAGTGAAATCAATATTTTACCATATCCAAACACTTCTTGTTCAGCATGACAAATCCTACCGAAAATTCATACAACACCATCTTAAGACTATATAACGTAAACGTGTATAATGCTACCCCACCTAGAGGGCAAATGGGGCAAAAGGTGGAATGGCGGGGTGGGTGGAAAAAGCGCGGATTGCAGCAAAATTGCGCGTCAGTGTCATGGATGTTGCGTACAAAAGGAATAAAAATGATATTAATAACTCAAACGTGACAAATTACAGGCGATGACGATAAAACGTGACGGTGTGTGAGCACAAGATGCGGATGATGAGAGGAAATGATCAAAAGCCAGCCAGGAAAAAGCACACAAGTCAGCTTTAGCGAACACTTCCCGTGTTTATTATTTCCTTGACGATGGCTTGAGCAAAAAGTGGAATAACTTTCCATGGTATTTTCACAGCATGAGAATGTCTAGATCAATAAATGGAAATATTACTCTCTATAATTACCGCTAAAATTACCTTTTCTAACCTTTTGAAGAATTTTAACATGACATTCGTTTTTGCTCACAATATTTAATCAGACAGAATCACTCATGAATGTTCAGAAGGGCTAATTGGGGATTTTTTAAAATTGTATGGTAACCGAATTTTAACGTTTTAAAAGTAAATTTCTGTTGGCACAACTTTGCATTATATCTTGTTCTATATAGGTTTACCTATTCAAACCTGAAAGCTTGATGGCATAAAGAGACGATGATTGAATTCATCTCTGGTGTAACAGCATTTCTGCATTTGCGCCCTGATTAAATAATTCCAACCGTGAACTGCATATATCTGTGCCGTTGAAAATTACCACATGGGATGATGGTAAAATTTCACACCCCAGATAACCATTTGAGACATCAGAGAAATGATGATTTGATGAATAATTCATGACCAATTGAGTGTCCCCGTCAGACGAATATTTCGCCCAGATAATGCAATTACTCTATTTCTTTCATTTATTCATTCTCAATTTGAGGAGAGGTGTTTGAAGAGCCACGGACACATTCCCTTATTTATCCATCTGCAATTACCCAACAATTATGCCTGGCGACGGAAATGATCAGGGATGAAAAGCTCGTTTTTTTTCTTTCTTTTTGAAGATTCTGCAAAGGCTGTTGGGGTGGAGATAAAAACATTTTGCAAGGGCTCACGATGGCAATCTCATAGGGAAAAATTATTCACAGACACCATGTGGAGGCGTCACGTTGCCGAAAGGGTGGTTGAGCCGAGGGGGAGGGGGTGGCAAAATATCACATATTGTCGCAGGGACGACCTCGTATGAAAAGGAGTGATATTTGTGTGAACGCCATTCCCAGCCATTTGGCACTTATGATGGCACCACATGAACTTCATGAGTATGAGATGGAAAACTCCCAAGATTCAGCCAGGCATCTTGAGCCGCTCTTCTCCCGTGCACGCTCCTTATCCGTGTACACCGCTTTAACGTATTCGACATGGGAATATATGAATTCTGATGTGATAAATATACCCCAGAGGAAATGGTGTTGAAGCTCTCTATAGCCCATAAGAGAGTATTTCGATCAAGGGGAGGAAATTGGATAGAGAAGAACGTACACCACTATGAGAAAGGCTTCCTTAATTTACCTCTAATGAGAAGCTTTAAATTAATCTTTAGTGATCTTGAACAGATGGCGAAAGCTTCGTGAATGATGATAATTAATTTGTGGAGGTTGGAAAGCTGTTTTGCTAAAGGTCTTAAATCTTAAATTGGAATAAGGGAGAGTGAGGCAGATGCGGACATGAGACTAACTTTATCAAGAGAATATCAGGAGCTTAGAGAAATTCCCGAAATTTAAAAACAAAGTTCATTAGCTCAAAGTTTTCTAAAATTGATTTAAAGCTCTGCAGAAATTTGAAAGATTTCCGATATTTTTAGAGCTTTTGAAGCTCTCGCTAAGCTTTTGAAAATTTTGAAGAACTTTGGCAGATTTTCTTAATGCTTAAAAGTTTTAGAAAGCTTTCTTATTGATAATATTGTTAAGAAAGTTTTCTTATGCAGTTTTAGAAGACTTTTTTAAACAGCTTCAGAAATTCATAAATACCTTTAGAAAATTTTCTCAAACAGCTTTAGAAAGCTTACTGAAACTACTTTAGAAAGCTTTCTAAACATCTTTAGAAGGTTTTCTTAAATAGCTTTAGAAAGCTTTCATAAACAACTCTAGAAAGCTTTCATAAACAGCTTTAGAAAGCTTACTCAAACAAGTTTAGAAAGCTTTCTTAAACAGCTTTAGAAGGTTTTAGTATTTATAAAAAATTATAAAAAATAAAACAGATAGGATGAAAGCTCATGAAAGCTTCCGATTTGAAGCTTTGGGAAGCTTTTCGTGGCTTTTTAGAGCATTAGCTATACAATTTTTACAAAGCCCAAAGTTTGCAAAGCTTTCAAAGCTCTACAATTTTTTCCACAACTTTGAAAGCTTTTGTTAAACACAATAAAACGTATGAAAAAGTTTATTAAAAACATTTAAATAAAATCTTAATTTAAATTTGTCTTGAAAGCAACAATGAACGTACACCGTTCTTTACCCTAACATCTTCCTCTTGCTCTATCCTTGTAATATGTGTTCCGTTAGGGACAATGTATAAATTAGATGGATTGAAATAAACGAGTTCCTTTTTGCCTGCTACCTCGGTCGCATACACATCAGATAGATGTAATCGCGTCGTGAATAAAACTTTTTGATGTGTAAAATTCTTTGATCGATGCCATTATTCGCCTCCAAAGTTTGCAGCTGAAACTGAATTTGATCCCATTCCGAGTCCGCCACAAAAGAATCACTGCTCCCC
>CAKKOB020001506.1:0-21558 GCA_918844115.2 Phlebotomus perniciosus
AGAACTGCCAATGTCGCCTTCGAGATGCTCTCCAAGATTGACGGTATGAAGCCTGTGATGCCCGATGGTGCGATGTATATGATGGTGGGCATCAATCTCTCTGAATTTCCCAAATTCAAAGATGGTTTGGCTTTTATTAAAACCTTAGTGGAGGAAGAGAGTGTCTTCGGATTACCTGGCGAAGTCTTTTGTTACCCCAACTACATCAGAATTGTGATTACAATTCCAGAGGACGTAATGCGAGAGGCTTGCAAACGGATTGAGAAATTTTGTGCTACTCACCGCTCAGTAAAGCCAACAGATCTGGATGATTTACCGTGCAAATAATATAATTTTTAATTATAACCTCTACAAGGCCAATAAAAGTACTGTATCGTGGTATTAAATTTAAATCACGCGTTTACTCACTTGATAAAGCTAATAAATCATTTTCTTTGAAATGCTCGAGTCGAATAAATATGGTTATTTTCTATGATCGCACGTGCTTCTGGCGCTTTGGCGGGAAAGTCGCCACCTGGAGGAGAATACGAAAAACTCACAGATGTGTCGGCCAGCTCTCACAGCTAACTTCACACAAACACTATATTTTTGGAGAAGTGGCGTTTCGTTCCGCAAGTTGATTTTCTGGATTATATCCCTATTTATTGAGATACTTAAAGTGAAATAAGATGAGCAAAGAGGAGGAAACTGTTGATACAGGGGAGACCAACGATAATTCGGTAAGAAAATCATGGGAAAGCGTGAGAAAATCAATGCAATTGTTTGGAGTGATGCCTTTGTTTCTCAATTTCGTACAATTGCGAAAAAATCTCTCAAATCTGCTGAAAAAGGGAATAATTAATTGTTTTGAGTGACAAAAGGGAATTATTTCAGTAATTGTAAAGTGCAGAGATGCTGGAAGATGAGATTTCGGTCCGGGAATTGAGGAAAAATCAGGTCGATGAGAAACTGCCAGAGGCGCCACTCACGGCACGCCGGAGAAACTTCCCAAACGTCTTACAAGGATATTTTGCTCGCTAATCCGGGACTTTTACTTCCAGAATGGCTCCACTTCGGACACCACCTCTTCGAAGGGGAAGGAGACGGACTTTGACTGCAAGATCGAGACGGACAGGAGCAAGAGATTCGACTATCTGCTGAAGCAAACGGAGATCTTTACTCACTTCATGAGCAACACGGGCCCCAAGAGTCCCTTGAAGGTGAAGGCGGGTCGCCCGAAGAAGCCCAAGCAGGCCGAACCTGAACCACCACCCACCGATATATCCGACCATCGCCACCGGAAGACGGAGCAGGAGGAGGATGAGGAGCTCCTGGCCGAAGAGACGAAAAATCCGGCAATTTTCCGCTTTGAAGCCTCACCCCACTACATTAAGCACGGCGAGATGCGTGACTACCAGATCCGTGGACTCAACTGGATGATCTCGCTCTATGAGAATGGCATCAACGGGATTCTGGCCGACGAGATGGGTCTTGGCAAAACATTGCAAACAATCTCTCTCTTGGGGTACTTGAAGCACTTCAAGAACAACCCCGGACCGCATATTGTCATTGTGCCCAAATCGACGCTTCAGAACTGGATGAATGAGTTCAACCAGTGGTGTCCGTCTCTGAGAGCGGTTTGCCTGATCGGTGACCAAGACACCAGGAACACCTTCATCCGGGAGGTCCTCATGCCAGGCGAATGGGATGTGTGCATCACCTCCTACGAGATGTGCATCCGCGAGAAGAGCGTCTTCAAGAAGTTCAACTGGCGCTACATGGTCATCGACGAGGCGCATCGAATTAAGAATGAAAAGTCCAAGTTGTCCGAAATTCTGCGGGAGTTCAAGACGGCTAATCGTCTCCTGCTCACGGGCACGCCGCTGCAGAACAATCTCCACGAGCTGTGGTCATTGCTGAACTTCCTGCTGCCGGACGTATTTAACAGCGCTGATGACTTTGACTCCTGGTTCAACACAAATCAGTGTCTTGGCGATGATTCCCTCGTGAGTCGTCTGCACGCCGTGCTCAAGCCATTCCTACTGCGACGCCTCAAGTCGGAGGTGGAGAAGCGACTGAAGCCCAAGAAAGAGTTGAAAATCTTTGTGGGACTGTCCAAGATGCAGCGCGAGTGGTACACGAAGGTCCTCATGAAGGATATTGATATTGTGAATGGAGCGGGAAAGATTGAGAAGATGAGACTGCAGAATATATTGATGCAGCTCAGGAAGTGCACCAATCACCCCTATCTGTTCGATGGCGCCGAGCCAGGACCGCCCTACACCACGGATGAGCATCTGGTGAATAATTGTGGAAAATTGACTATTGTGGATAAACTCTTGCCGAGATTACAGGAACAGGGATCCCGAGTGCTGATCTTCAGTCAGATGACTCGAATGTTGGACATCCTGGAGGATTACTGCTTGTGGCGGCAGTATCAGTATTGCCGTCTGGACGGCCAGACACCGCATGAGGACAGAAATCGACAGATTCAGGAGTTCAATGCCGAGAACAGCCCCAAATTCATCTTCATGCTGTCCACTAGGGCTGGTGGATTGGGCATTAATCTCGCCACAGCCGATGTGGTGATCATCTATGACTCCGACTGGAATCCCCAGATGGATCTCCAGGCTATGGATCGTGCTCACAGAATTGGCCAGAAAAAGCAGGTGCGTGTGTTCCGCTTCATCACGGAGAATACCGTTGAGGAGAAGATTGTCGAGAGGGCGGAAATAAAGCTGAGACTGGACAAGCTGGTGATCCAACAGGGTCGCCTGGTGGATACTAAATCCAATCAGCTGAATAAGGATGAGATGCTTAATATGATTCGTTTCGGGGCAAATCACGTGTTCGCCTCGAAGGACTCAGAAATTACTGAGGAGGACATCGAGACGATTTTGGAGCGTGGAGAGGCCAAGACGAATGAGCAGAAGGAGAAATTGGAGGAGCTGGGCGAGAGTTCTCTACGAAACTTCACAATGGACACAGGAACAGAGAGTTCGGTGTATCAATTCGAGGGGGAGGATTATCGTGAGAAGCAGAAGGCAATGACAATGGGCAATTGGATTGAGCCGCCCAAGAGGGAGCGTAAGGCCAATTATGCAGTGGATGCGTACTTCCGGGAGGCACTGAGAGTGTCAGAGCCGAAGGCTCCGAAAGCTCCAAGACCGCCAAAACAGCCCATCGTGCAGGATTTCCAGTTTTTCCCGCCGAGACTCTTTGAGATCCTCGACCAGGAGATTTACTACTTCAGGAAGACTCTCAATTACAAGGTAATATTTTAAGAGATTTATCAGAGAGTTTCAGTAACTAGATTTATTGTCTCTGCAGGTCCCTAAGAATCCTGAACTTGGGCCTGAAGCTGCTAAAGTGCAGCGTGAGGAGCAGCGAAAAATTGACGATGCTGAACCACTGTCCGAGGAGGAGGTGGTGGAGAAGGAATCTCTTCTGACTCAAGGTGAGCACATCCAGAATAATTTAGATCTCTAATATTCTTACCAAATCTCACTTTGTTTCAGGCTTCACTAACTGGACTAAGCGTGACTTCAATCAGTTCATAAAGGCAAACGAGAAGTACGGACGCGATGACATCGACAACATTGCCAAGGATGTGGAAGGAAAGACTCCCGAGGAGGTGGTGGAATACAGCACAGTGTTCTGGGAGCGCTGCCACGAGTTGCAGGACATTGAGCGGATCATGGCACAAATTGAGCGCGGAGAGGCCAAGATACAGCGACGGGCATCGATCAAGAAGGCTCTCGATGGAAAGATGTCTCGTTACCGAGCTCCCTTCCACCAGCTGCGCATCTCCTATGGCAATAACAAGGGCAAAAACTATACAGAAGAGGAGGATCGCTTCTTGGTTTGTATGCTGCACAAGTTGGGCTTCGACAAGGAGAACGTGTATGAGGAGTTGAGATTCGGTGTACGTTCAGCTCCTCAATTCCGTTTTGACTGGTTCCTCAAGTCCAGGACAGCGTCTGAGCTGCAGCGTCGCTGCAACACGCTCATCACGCTCATTGAGCGCGAAAATCAGGAGCTGGAGGAGAAAGAGCGTCTGGAGAAGAAGAAGAAAACGAATAAGGGTGGCAGCTCATCACAATCCAGTTCGGGCCAGCCCAAGTCCGGGCAAAAGCGCAAGGCGGAATTGGCGAATGACAAGGGTAAGAAGAAGAGGCGATAAGCTCAACTTTTGAGGCACTCAGCATCATCCGGCATCTCACTCTACATTCAACTAGGACCTTAGGCTCAAGTATTAATATGTAATTTTGCAGGAAATGTGTGCATATTTGGTGTACTAGGCAGTTTTATTTAGCCCCCAATTTGTCCGTTGCTAAATTGCTCGGGCATGTAGTTTTGAAAAATATACTTGTGTGTAATCCCAATAGAGGGCTTTCTTGTGACATAACCTCAAAGTGGGCTTGTTGGGTTTTCCTGGAGTGCAATTTTAGTGGGAAAATGCGTCTCTCACTAGCCTGTTTGTTCAAGAAAACGGTGAATGGGCACATCTTTAGAGGGAAGAACCGCCTAGTGAAGCCGGTATCGAAGAGAGCGATGGATAGGCTGCGAGTAGAATATGATCTGATGGAACAAAACATGCTCTACCTCCGGCATCCTTACCTCACTATTGTAAGTGGTTACCGCTTGTTACTTTGAGATTCTCTGTTGGGCAATAAAATCTATCTTCCAGGAGGAATCATCAGGACATACAAAAGAATTGGGAAAGACAGAAGCAAAGATGGCCAGATGGAGGGATTACAGCCTGGAGCTTAAGAGAAAGCCCAATATCACCATAGAGGAGCGATTGGCATGTTTAAAGATCAAGGATGCCTGGGATTAGTATCCTTAGCGCGTCATGTTGTAAAATTTAGAGAAATAAATAATTTTGGAAAAAATTTCTCATGGTCCTCTTCAGTGATTAGTAGTGCCCTCTACCAGAATCTGTAATGAATCTGCTTAGAACATCGGCTCCCCTCGGCCAAAATCGGCAAATTTCATCGGTGACGACGATATATAAAGGCGATAGAGGAGTGGAGAATTGGCTTGCATTTTGTTGCGAGCCCACAGATTCTCTTCGGTCATTTTGCTATGTGAAGTGAGATTGGTGTGATCGGAAAAGCACGTCCGTGGTAGCCTAGCAAGGAAAATTCCTAAACCCCGTCTCACGGCCCAAGAGATTCTGTTGGTGCTCTCTGCGGGAAGCGCTCAAAAGGAAAAATGGCTTTGAGTCTGACATCAGTGGTAAGAAAATATCTGCACATACAAAATTGGCCGATTTCGCGTGAAGAATGGGGGCGCCCGTGGCAGACATTTCTTAAAATGGGAATGCGCGGAGCCCCCATTCAATGTTCTCGCATGCAAATTCGTGAGGGTTTTTCCACTGAGATAAGTGCCATCATATATTTTTTTAATGGGTTTTCTGCTTTGCAAGAGAATATCTAGTGAAAAAAAGCGTTTAATCGCGTATTTCACAATAACCTTGAAGTGCACGTCTATTTTACCTGACTCCGCGCTCACAGAAGGTGGCCAGACGGAGAAAATTCATCATGCATTTATTGTACTGTGGAAGGGTAATATGTATGCAACTGGGATGCAATCTGAGGACATTTGGACATTAATAGATTATAGGAGCTTCCCCCCGGAAAACCTCATTTAGCTTTCCGGGAGGCTCTCTTATCGTGCGATAGCCCCAAATGTCAGCTGGCAAAGGGAAATTCAATCGCGGTGGAATTTTTCCTCGCCAGCTTTCACCGCAAAGTGGCTTTGATAAGGCAAGCAATTTACTGGGGAAATGATTTTGAAGAGAGTAAAAAGCTGACCACCAAAAAGGGGTTTCTCAACCAAAGATTTGATATCTATACCTGCGGGTTTAATAAATTATCCCGTTGGATAAGGGCTTGTAAAGCGCAGATCTAATTAAGATAAGTTCTCTGCATCATCGATGAGGATTTTGAACTTTTCGGAATTACTTCTGGAAGTTCTGGAAAAACAAATTCTTGGCTTTTCAATTGCATCCAGTTAGTTTGCCAACATTAATGGATTTCCTTAATTAAACAACTAAATAAGAATTCCACTAAAATTCTCACGAATCTAATTTTCTTAAATGAGAAACCCCTCTGGGACGTGCGAGGCGCAATTGACTGTGGGTCAGTGGACGAAAAAGGCGCGATATCGAGTATTTTCTCCATTTTCTCAATGTACTTCTCACCCTCATTCTGGTTCTTGGCCATTAAAGATTAACGAGGGGGTTTCTGAGCCGACGTTCGGCCCCTCTGGCAGACCTTCCACACTCTGTAATCATCTCTGTGAGTCCAATATAGCGCATATTGGAGACTCTCCGAGAACACCAATTATCACGAAGAGAATGGGTGCATTAGTCATCACTGTGATACCTATACATATCTAACATTCTTGGCCAACAGTCAGCCAGTAATGGTTTTCAAGTTCCAGAAGGGAAAATGATAATTGGTGTGAAAAGGTGGAAAATGATGGGAGCTTTATCGCTGGCTATTAAGTCTGATAAGAAAGGAATGATTACTACAAAAAAATCACAGTTTTGATTATAAATTTCATTTTGTGTTTGCATTACTGGATGATTGTTTGGGTTTTCTCATTCCCTCTCGAGAAAAAGGCATTTTTCTCGGAATTTCGAAGAATTTTGCTGATATCTCAGAAATTTCAGGCACTTTTACCCAATAAACTTTTGATAACAATTGCATTGATTTCTGTGTCGAGTATAATACATATTCAAAACTTTGTAAAACAAATTGCCCTCGTCAAATACAATTTGACGAAAGGCGTATTAGATTCTAATGAAGTGTGCATTACACAATGAAATGAGAGAAATTTATTGACACGCAATCGGGAGAAATGCATGAAAATGACGCGGAAATCTGTGGTCGCCAATTGTTTCTGCAAAATTCAATTAAATGTTTTCAATTGAGTTAAGCGTGTCAATAATTTTTTATTACTCGCGTTGTGTGTTCATGTTAATTGGAGGGGCTATTTTCACTTGCCTTTTTTGCAGCTCAAACTGTACAACACGGTGATTGACGATGTGATTAGTGGCGTGAGGGATGCCTTCTTGGATGAGGGTGTGGATGAGCAGGTGCTGCAGGAGTTGAAACAGATTTGGACCAATAAACTACTCGCGAGTCGAGCAGTGGAGGTCGTGCCGGACAATCCGGATCCGCAGCCACCGCCGAATGTGGCCAATTCCACAAAGTCCGGATCCAGTTCGAAGGTGAGATATTTTGAAGGTGTATTAAGGAAGTTTTAGTCCTAAACCCAAGGAATTCTATAATAATAGATATACTGAGAGTGAATTATAAAGAAAATTTAACACACCTATCTATTAGGAAAACGGAAGAAATGTTGAGAATAATAGAAAAGTAATAAAAAGAATGTGTATCACACATAAAATGCAAATTAAGCACTCACAAAAAATGTAGGAACAAAATAAAAACACTCCAAATTGCAGCACATACATGTAGACTAGAAAACGCATAAGAGTCAAGCGATATTAAAACATGTATTAATTTAATAGAGTGAAGTGATTAAAGAATGTTTTTTATTATCGCCAAATCCATTCACTTCTTCATAACATTTTTGAGAGTTGTATCTAATGTTCTAACTTCCATATAGATTTCACAAATAGTCTCAATATTCTCACTACAAATCGATACACTTTTCAATAATCTATACTTTACTCACGATTTTTGCGGGTAGATGATTTGAATCCATCCAATTTCTTTCTAAATCTCACTGTCTTTAGAACTCTCAAAATTCGCCTCAGCTTCAATTTTCACTCCATGCGATAGTTTGACGATGTTTAAATTCTTTTCAGGCCAATCATAAGAATGTGCAGTCAAATGGGACGAAATCCAAGGCATCCAGGCCGTCACAACAGCAGCAACAACAATTGACACTGGTGAAGGAGGAGAATGGTAGTCCACCGGTCACGACCATGAGTCAGACGTTCGCGAGTCAAAATGGCAGCAGCGCCCCACAGAAGGCTCCGGTAGCGCCAACAACCACAGCGGCGGCCACGACGTCACAGCCACAGCAGACAACAACGTCCGTGGTGGCTGGTCTGGATCCCAACAAGCTCATCCCGGTGCAGATAACATTGCCCGCTCAAGCTGGTGTGCCCAACTCTGAGCCACGTGTGCTCACCATTCACATGCCGGCGTCGGCTCTGCAGGAGAATCAGTTGCATCAGATGCTAAATGGACCTATCATTGCGTCCATCATGAGCCTGCCGCCGGCCATAGCGTCGTCAGTATTGCAGCAGCATGTCAATTCCACGCTTCAGAATCAATCCATGGGTGAGATCAACTCGTGAACCGGTCAAAATGTCTCGGATGACTGATTTTCTTTGTCTCCTCTAGGCTCAATATCGATACAGAAGCAACTTGATGGGGCGGCGGACACGTCTGATGAGGACGGAAGTGACGTGAGTGACGATGACAACATCGATGGTGAAGATGACGATCCGGACAATGATCCCGACGACGCTGATGGCGAGGGGGCTGAGGAGGAGCCACTCAACAGTGAGGACGATGTCACAGATGAGGATGCCACGGATCTCTTCGACACCGACAATGTTGTCGTGTGTCAGTACGATAAGGTGAGCACGCGTGGACGGGAAGTTGTGATAGGGGAAAACACCTGCTGTTAATAGGAAACCAAATAGGTGGAAAAAGTTTCTAATTTCTGCTTTTTCTCTCTCTCTCTCTCTCTCCATTAGATCACGAGATCGCGGAACAAATGGAAGTTTTATCTGAAGGACGGTATTATGAATATCGGTGGGAAGGATTATGTTTTCCAAAAGTCCAACGGAGATGCTGAATGGTAGACAATTTGAACGGCAAGACACTCGCAATTTGTGCAAATTTTCTTGCTCATTTCTCCTTTTTAGACTTTACCGATAACTTGAAGTTTCCTCCTGTACTTTTTATCCTTGAAGATTCACCAATATCTTAACGAAATGAGCAAGGGTTTTTATTTTTATTTCTTAAAGAAAATGTGAATACAATTTTCTTTAGTGTTAATAACTAAGTGTTTTCTCTTTTTTTCTTAGTTGTATAACAGCTTAAAAAGATAATGTTTTCTATGAAACAGTAAACTTTTAGAAATCAATAGCAATAATAATAACTTGAATCATTAAGAGATAGTACACAACGCAAAAAGAATATGTCAGTAAAATATCATCACAAGATAAGAAAAGATATAAAAACAAAAAATAACAATAGTAAGAAAAGAGGGAAAATTGAGTAAAAAGCGACCATTTTCGTTATAACATAAACTTAAAAAGTGCGATTAAAAGGTATTTAGCTCTATTGGGAGACCTCAAGATTCTAAACCTAAACTGTATTGTCACAAAGACAAAGGGTTTGATTTTTGTTTGTTGAAGGGAGTTTAGAAAAAAAAATGAAATCATCTGTATATCCTACTTCTCGGCTCTTATCCACGAAATACCCAAAATATCGTGGAGAAGGTTTAAAAATTGTGTAAAGAAAATTCTCAAAAATGGATTTAATTAGTGTCTAATTGTAGTAATTTATCAGGTGAAAACATATTAATCAGGAGGATGCGATAAAAAGACGTGCAGCTATATTGTTCAGGTGAATATAATGCACCAAATGG
Organism: Phlebotomus perniciosus; assembly: GCA_918844115.2. Classification (NCBI taxonomy): domain Eukaryota; kingdom Metazoa; phylum Arthropoda; class Insecta; order Diptera; family Psychodidae; genus Phlebotomus; species Phlebotomus perniciosus. The sequence goes on from CAKKOB020001506.1 coordinate 9,628, forward strand.
ATGAGAGGAAGTAAAACCAGGCAAAAGCGTTTAACACACTTTTTGTAAAGAAAAAAGAAAAACTTCTATACTGTAGAAATATTTTATCATAAATGAAATACATATGCTGCGATATAATTACAGGTTTTTCTCAGTGTAACTGTTATTTTTGAAAATCAAGCGAGATCACGAGGAGTGGGCATTTTAGGCATTGTTCAATGATGTTTTGGGTTTTGACAGAGCAATTTTCGCGGGAAATCCAGTGAGAGGCTTCGTGTTGATCGGTGTGTATTCTCTCTTTGTTTTACAAAGTGTTTCACTTGTTTCTGTTGTAAAATCTTTGAAAATTATGTCTGTAAGTATCTTTTCAATTTATTATAGAATGCAAATTCAATGGGGATATTTTGATTTCCGCAAAAATTAGCTAGAAAGAGAAGTTTTAAGATTCTAACCTCAATATCAGGAAACGGATTCACCTATTCCCCCGACGCCCAGCGATGTGGACACTGAGGACCACAGGCAAATACGGGAGGCGATGGAGTCTCCAGTGGGGGAATTTGAAGACGCTGAAGATCTCTTGGGGGATACAATTGTGCAGGAAGATGAAGATGAGGAGGGCGAGGAGTTATTTGGCGACAACATGGAAAAGTAAAGGATGAAATGCTTAGTAGCTGAGGAAGATTATGAATGGTTAAACTGCCTTTTTCAGTGACTACCGCCATATCCCAGAGCTGGACCGATATGATACAGCCGGAATGGACGATGAAGATAACTTCAGCGTCATCTCCGAGACGGATCGTCGGGCTGCCGAAGAAGAGATGCGTCGGCGCGATCGTGCTCTGGGCATCATGAGGGATGACCGAGAGCTACTTTACGATCGCAGCGATGATGAGGATGATATTCCTCGAACGAAACGTCGGGCAGCTGAAAAAGCTGCCATGGGAGGTGAATTGGAGGATGAGGAAATGGTTGAGTCCATTGAGAATCTCGAGGACACGAAAGGACATCCAACCAAGGAGTGGGTATCGATGTTGGCTCCTCGCACTGAGATCACCAATCGTTTCAAGAACTTCTTGCGTACCTTTGTGGATGAGAATGGTCATCAGCTGTATCGCGATCGTATTCGGAGGATGTGTGAGAAGAATCAATCGAGTTTCGTGGTGTCGTATCCGGATCTTGCCACCAAGGAGCACGTGCTGGCATACTTTCTGCCCGAAGCACCATTCCAAATGTTTGAGATCTTCGACAAAGTGGCCAAGGATATGGTGTTGAGTAATTATCCCACCTATGAGCGAGTCACAAATGAGATCCACGTGAGAATCTCCGATTTACCACTCGTGGAGGAATTGAGGACCTTCAGGAAGCTCCATCTCAATCAACTTGTAAGAACATTGGGTGTTGTGACTGCAACAACCGGAGTCTTGCCTCAACTCTCCGTGATCAAGTATGATTGCGTCAAATGTGGCTACATTCTGGGACCCTTTGTGCAGAGTCAGAATTCCGAAGTGAAGCCAGGATCGTGTCCAGAGTGTCAGAGTTCTGGACCGTTCTCCATCAACATGGAGCAGACACTTTATCGGAACTACCAGAAAGTCACCCTCCAGGAATCTCCAGGAAGAATTCCAGCTGGAAGAATCCCCAGGAGTAAGGATTGCATTCTCTTGGCTGATCTCTGCGACTCATGCAAACCAGGAGATGAGATTGAAGTCACTGGGATCTACACAAACAACTACGATGGCTCCTTGAACACAGATCAAGGCTTCCCAGTGTTCGCTACGGTGATCCTTGTGAATCACATTGTGGTGAAGGACTCCAAGCAGGTGGTGCAGTCACTCACTGACGAAGACATTCTCAAGATCCAGAAATTGAGCAAAGATCCCAAGATCAGCGATCGCATTGTGGCCAGTATGGCTCCCTCAATCTACGGGCATGATTTTATCAAGAGGAGTCTCGCATTGGCTCTCTTTGGCGGTGAAGCCAAGAATGCCGGAGAGAAACACAAGATCCGTGGAGACATAAATGTTCTCATCTGCGGCGATCCAGGCACTGCCAAGTCTCAATTCCTCAAATATATCGAGAAAATCGCCCCAAGAGCTGTTTTCACCACTGGCCAGGGCGCTTCGGCTGTGGGTCTAACGGCTTACGTGCGCAGGAATCCTACTTCACGCGAATGGACCCTCGAGGCGGGAGCTCTTGTTTTGGCTGACCAAGGAGTCTGTTTGATTGATGAGTTCGACAAGATGAACGATCAGGATCGCACTTCCATTCACGAAGCCATGGAGCAACAGTCCATTTCGATATCAAAAGTCGGCATTGTAACATCCCTCCAGGCGCGCTGTGCGGTCATTGCGGCCGCCAATCCCATTGGAGGGCGCTACGACTCCAGTATGACCTTCACTGAGAATGTGAATCTCTCTGAGCCAATTCTCTCTCGTTTCGACGTTCTCTGTGTGGTCAAAGATGAATTTGATCCCATGCAGGATAAGCATCTGGCTCGCTTTGTCGTCCAGTCACACATTAAGCACCATCCGGCGATGGAGGATGGTTTGCAGGAGACTCAGCAATCACAGCAGACTGCTGAGAATGTGGATGAGATACCACAGGAGCTGCTGAAGAAGTATCTGGTGTATGCCAAGGAGAATGTTCATCCCAAGCTCACGGTGAGTTCTCCGGATCTCCCTTTTATACCTTTTCTTTTAAATCTCTTTCTGTGATTTTTTCCTAGAACATGGATCAGGATAAAATCGCCAAGATGTACGCACAGCTTCGCCAGGAATCTATGGCCACGGGAAGTCTCCCGATCACGGTGAGGCACATCGAGAGCGTGATTAGAATGTCAGAGGCGCACGCGAAGATGCACTTGAGGGATTCTGTCCAGGAGATTGACGTCAACATAGCCATCCGGATGATGCTAGAGGGCTTTATTGAGGCACAAAAGTTCAGCGTTATGAAGAAAATGCGATCCACCTTCCAGAAGTACCTGTCATTCCAAAAGGATAACGCTGAACTGCTCTTCTTCATCCTACGACAGCTCTCCCTGGATCAGCTGATGTATGTGAGATGCAAGGAGGGCCCTAGCGTCACGCACATCGAGATTATGGAACGTGACCTGATGGAGAGGGCTAAGCAGATCAACATCCATACTGTCAAGTCCTTCTACGACAGTTCGCTCTTCCGCAACAACGGATTCACCTATGATCCCAGGCGAAAGGTCATTGTCCAGGTTGTTGCCGGGGGCGCAGTGGCCCAGTGAAAAATCCCTTTGTCCACATATTTTTATTTTTGATTAAATTTTGTGAGATTTCTTATGTCTATATACATCAAAGTGTTTTTTTTTAAATAAGACAAACATTTATTTGCCACGGCTTGATGATGATCCAGAGGAGGAGGAATCCGTTGAAGAGTCAGTTGACGAAGAAGAGTCACTCTCGCTGTCGGATGTATCACTCGACGAGGAATCCGTGCTACTGTCGCTACTACTTGAAGAATCATCCGACGAATCTGACTCAGAGTCACTTGAAGATGATGAGGAATCCTTAGACTTTCGCCTCTGAACTTTTGACTTGGGCTCTCCGGAACATCCCGCCTTCTCCTCGATCTCTATGATCTTCTTCTTTAGTTGTTGCGTCCGAGACGATCGGTGGGCATACTTCCGCTTGGATTTACACTCATAGCTCCAGTGACCGTACTCGAGACACTTCTGGCAGCGCACCCCATTCGGGAAAGCCGCTGCCAACTTCTCCGCCCTGGAAGGAGGGGAAATTATGAGAATTTGCTGCATAAAAATAATTCCACCGGGTGTTACCTCTTCTTCTGGGCCAGCTTGTGAGCACTCACCCCTGCCAGGGTCATTTGGGGGTCCTCTGGGGCGTCGGAAGGTATTTTTCTCAAAGATAAAACACTTTTTTCACACAAAAACACACAAGTGAGGTTATATTATGACGCGTTAGTTGGACAATTTTACGCGAGGTGGCCACGGATTAAAAAACGGTGTCGTCAGTTGGCTGCTGATCGTGTCGCGGAGTGGACGTGCGCTCGGTGGTTTCGTGAAATTCTGTGATCACCTTTCTTGTGTTGGTGGAACATTCCTGTGCTTTTTGGGTGGTAAAGAGGTGTCTTGGACACGGAAGCAACTCAGGGTGGCCGCCAATGAACCATTTGTGGAGTGAATAGGGGCCTAAAAATGCGTTTCATGGGATGCCTGAGCCCCACAATTGGGGCTCTCGTCGTTTTCGGTGAGTCTCTCTTGTTGCGCTTCCCACCTTCAAGCCGTGAGAGTGTGTGGAAATTCTTTCGGCGGGAGTGACTCACTTTCTGGCGTGTATTAGGCGACCGAGAGGTGGTCAAAAAGGTGTCCCGTGTCTGTGTGTGTGCTGTGAGAGAGCCACCAGGTGCCCGGAGAAGAGCCCTCCAGGAGAAAAAAATATGTGCTGTGCGTGTATTTGAGGCACCTGAAAATGCAAACAGGTCGCTGCCAGGTGATCAATCTGGGCGCTTTCATCTGGGTGACAATTGAATCTCCTGTTCAGCCAGACATTTCTTCAATTATTCTAATTCATTGCGCGGGCACAATTGGAGACACAAACAATTGCATTAACTCACCTGTGGAGAGCGGGAGAGGGAGTCATCCAGTGAGGCGGTAATCGCACACATGCTCATGAAATTGTGGTCAAACAATAGATTTTTCATCGCTGTGTTTCCAGTCCATCAGAATTCTCCAATCTCCACTTCTCCTCTGTGTGTCTCTCTTTCCAGCAACAATTTCACAGATAAAAAAATATACGCGAGTCGCCTCAAATTCCACTCTGGCATTCTCTGACGCCCCTCGCGGAGACAAAAGCGCAAAATCAACTGGATCGCTTCGTTGCACTTGAAAATTTCCTTCTGAAGGTCTCAAGACTTTCACCCAGAATCTTAACTTAATAAGAATTTCTATAATGATTCCCCCCATAAATTCCATGAAGTATAATAGGATTATTAAATTATTCTCTCGGTTTATGATCTTTTTTGTGAGGGACAGAATTCTGAAGAGGTGTTTAGGTAAATCTTCCGGGAGTTCATTAAAATGATATTAAGCCATTTCGATTACTTTAGGGATAGGATGAATAAGAGGCTTGATATTTTACTATAACAGCGTTTGATCAGAAATGAAGACTCAGCATTAAATAACTAGGAGTTAAATAAGATTAAAATAAAATCAAAGACGATATCATTTATTATGGAAACAATAGATTTTTTTTTAGAAACATAACTCGTAGTCCTAACTTACTTTTAAAATCAATAAACTCATAATGAGTTTAATTTGCATATTTTTCATGGATCTTTGAACTCCCCTGAACTCGAGAATATTCAAATTCTTATACTCCAAAATTCAGAGGTTGAAAGTTTAAATTACAGCCAATTTTTTACCTTGTTATACCTCATCTCTTTTCCCATAATTAACGTCAAAGACTTTTCAATAGTCATCTTTAGAGACTCAGAAGCTTTCAAGGAGAAAAAACCAACTAATACCGACAATTATATAGCTCATAAGTAAATGGAAATTTCGTGAATATCCCAAATATTAAGAATTCTAATATTTTGCAAATAAAACTACAATTAATTTCCCCTTTGCTATAGCTTCCCATACTTCTCAGAGTGCTGTGCGAGATTTAATAATATAATCACTCCTTTTTCGCGCAATTTAGTTTTGTATTTTTGAGTGGGTTTGTCACGTTATTTCATTACAAACGGGAAAAATTCTGATTCGCTTATAGATTGAGCTGTATGGAATTTCGTCTCACAACTTGTGAACATGAAAATTGTACCTATTATTAACTGGAAATTTCACTAAATTCTCCTGCGGAAACGGTATCAATTACAATTAGTTATTTTATCAACATAAATCATAACAACCTTGTAGTATCTGATGTTCATCCGTGACGTTGGAATTTTTCCATATCGAGATGAAAACTATTGAATTCAATCATTATTGAAATATTTCTTGAGTGAGTGATCGCAGGAGAAAATCCGACTTGGATGATCTCTCACATCTCTTTTTGCGGTGGACGCCACCTGATATTTGCCAACAAGGAGAAAATGTGTGAAAAATCCAGAAGACAAATTTATAAATGCTTTCTCTGAAGAGATCTTTGAGTCATAGTCTCTTGTGGTTTTCAACAGATCAACTCTATAGGAAGGTAATTTTGCAGAAACAGTTTGTCCCACATTGCACAAAAAAAGAACCTGTGCATGTAAATAAGACCTGAATGAAAGAAGGTTCTATCGGAAGTTATTACTTTGTGTGGAAAATCTTTCGCAATTCTTGTTTTTCTTTTCTGTTTAGCATGTCGCGGTGAATTAACACAGCGCGAACAGGCAAAAAAAAAAGCTCAAGTTTTGTTACCTTTGAGCGAGAGAAAAGTCAATGGTTTATAGTTGAAAACTATATAACTTATGCAAAAGACCTACAATGTTTTTTTCTTAGCACCAATTTCAAATTGTATTTCCCGTTTAATGGCTCTTTTTTTACCTCTTCATGTAATATTTCCAGTGTGACTCAAGAACCTGAAGCTATTTATGTGAAGAGGTTGAATTTCAATGGCAAATGTACATGTTTAACGCAATGGGACTATTTCTTTGCAGCGTCTCACAGGCAAAGTGCTTGAGAAATTCCCAGAAATCTTAGAAGATTTTTCTGCTTTTCATCCCCTTTCACTCGCCATTTAGCCGCCTTTCTCGATGGTCGACATTGACAAAAAGAGTTTTTCAAGTGGTTCAGTCTCTTCTCTGAGTTGCATATGGGTAAAAGTTAGCGAATGAGACAAAATCGTCACGGTAATTTGTTTCTCTAATGGAAATAAATAATTTTTCCCCTCCATTTACCAACAAGACGTGACTATGACACTTTTTTAGCGTTTCTGCCGATCAAAATTTAGGCAGGTATTTAATTAATTGAAAAAGAAATGGTTTTTTCCACTGCCAAACTACTTGTTTCTATTATTTCTCTCTCACTGAGGTATTTAGTGTTATGAAAATGCTAAAAGAAAGTCATTTCTCTTTAGAGACACGAAAAAAATTAAGTTTCTTCATTGTGAAATCGCTTAAAGTGGTTTTTACAGGGTCTGTCATTGATAGAGATAGAACAAATCTTTGCTAGTTGTTTCCACCATATATTATGTATTTGCGGCATTTGCTGGGAATGACCCTGTGTAATGGAAAAGATGCAAAAAAGATTGGTAGAAAAAAATTGAAAGAAAGACAACTGTAAAGGTAATTTTGGTTCTTGAAAAATTTCTTTCAATTATATCTACGATTTGAAGGTAATCTTGCGTGTTTTGAGCTCTCAAGTGTGTGCAAGTAAAAAAAAATATCATTAAACACGGCAGATCAAAAAGGTAACAATAAATGAGAATGAAGATTGTTTGGGAAAATTGAGACACATCATAAAGTTACTTGAAAGATCGCAATGAAGAAAAAAAAACTTAAACACCTTCACTTGCTCTTCTCTTTATCCCAATGATCCCAACACAAAGTTCATCGACATTCGTCGAGGTGTGTTGCATTTTTTGCCAATGAGTTCTTTTGTCGTGAACCCTCATAATTGACATTTTAACATCATATTTAATGATTTCTCATCATAAAAACCAGTGTTTTAGGATCTTTCATTGCTCCACTCTCTGATTTTGCACATTTAATATCTACAATCTTTTATTTATGATCTCGCTGTGATGCACGATAATGATGATGGAAGGAAATTAGCAACAATGAAGACATCATTCGAGATCTCGTTTGCCGGAGAGCATTTTGAGATGATTTGGTTGTAAGACATGCAGCGAAAACACCTTCTAAATTCATTGTATGCAATTTTGTGTGAGTCAGTATAGTGAAAGAGTGAAATTAATCTTTCATTCACTCAATTTATCGTGGCAAGAAATTCCACGTCACTTTAATGATTTATGGGTATTTCCTTCCGTGCGCGCGTGATTTGGTGTGTCTTCTTGAAGGATTTGACCGCCCAAGTGGACCAATTCGAAGATCGTGAGTCACACCCAAATAGACGAAATCTCAGTTTGTATTTCTCCAGAGGGAAAACTATTGAGGGAGAGTGTTTTGTAATGCTTAATTGAGTGCCAATCATTGTCGTTTATAAAATGTTGACAAGAGGTACACAGAAAGAGCTGAATTGGACTGTAATGAGGCGGAAAGGCAAAACCATATTGGGATTCTTTCATTGACAATAGTGCGAACTCTATATGTTTTGGAAGAGCTTTAAGAAGGAATTTCTTGATGACAATAGACCTAAAAGTGTTTTAGAAGAAATTAGCAAAGATGCGTTTATTTCAATAGAAAAGCGATTACTTAAGTCGCCTTATTTCGATATAATAGTCATTTTGTATGCAAAAAGAAGAAGCTTTATCATAAAAAATCTATATGCTTTAAAAAATAAAGAATAATATCTAAACACGCCTCTTTGAAACCTGTAAAGAATTATCGGGAAAATATGTGATAATGTTATTGTCTCTTCAAAACAATATTCTTAGATAACGACTTTTATTGTATTCTCACAATTCATTGAGTATATTTACTCGAATGTATGAGATAATGCTAAATATCAGTCCAATGTGTAATTTAGATATTTCGCAATGGCAATGAATTGGATTCCGCAACTTAAATGCTTACATTATAGCTGGACAAGATGGACACTGCGAGAGACGTGGTCAGAGTTTAAAGAAATTTTATTATTCTATGAACGTCTCCGGAAGACTTTACCTTGTTTGCGTCTCTTCTTTGTCTCCACACCGGGTGGGTTTATTGCAATGATGTAAAAGAAGACGACTGAAAAAAGTGGAGGGAGTGTTTTTTTCTTCTTCTTAAGCATCTAAACTCGTGAGAAAATTTACATGCTGGTAATATACATATCTTGAAGGCACGAAGAAGTGTTATTAGAAAAGGTGTGTGTGTGTCTCTTTTTTTCCACGGTGCATAAAGCCTCTGATAAGAAATTCTGTGATGATTGTGAAATGTTGGCTCAATAATTTTTTTTTACACATTTTTTCTCTAACTTGACGGGGTATTTGCTGAGTTAAACAGAAGGATTGCCTGATAATTCTCTGAGTATACTGTCTTTCTCTTTGATGTCTTCCAGCAATTCCCCTCACCTGCTTTTCCAAGACATTTCTAAGAGGTGGAATAAAAAATTGAGAATATTTTATGCCATTGTTTAGAATTGGTGAAGCGAGACATAGTCATGAGAGATGAATGTGACTGAGAGTCAGAGAGAGGAAGGGTCTCTATTTGACTTTGTTGTTCACTTCCGCGAAAAGGCAGAAGGTTGATTTTGGAGAATGTAGCAGGTGGTTTGTCTGTCTTCCATTCTCTCGTGCACGCGCTTTCCAACAATCTGCAGCTTTCGTCGAAATTCTCCTTATAACTCTTCTCATGTCCACAATCTGCTTAATGAAGGGTTTCCTGGCAAATTGCTCTTCATCGATCGCGATGCGGCTAAATGCAAATCATTTTATGTTACTATTTTTATGCACAATTGATTTTTACCTCTAATGACGAGGAAGTGCTCAGCCATGAGAGCTCCCACAAGCTCTGCATGTGGTGGCAAAATACCCAGGAGGGACTCATCGTGAGGTCTCATCAACGCTTGGGCTATAAATCGAGGGAATGGGCGGTAAATGAGAGTGATGTTTATCAGGAGAAACTGAGTCAGGTGCCTTTTTGTTGGTGTTTGTGAATAACATCTTTTCTTATTATTTCTTTTTTCAGTGTTGCTACCAACAGTCTCCATAGCAGCAGTTGTGGAACCACCAGAGGCTTTTTTCAATGGGTCGGCTTACTTGAGGCTGTTCACGCCGATGCCGGTCTGGGGACATTCAGCAATTACCTTTCGAACATGTCGAGGTATATATCTTGAGCATTTTTGTCATTTTTTCTCCACCCCGACATCTCCACCGCAAACATATGCTTTCATTTAGAAGAAGATGAGCCAACAATGTGTAATTATATTGAAACAACACATGAGCACGCAATTGGCCACTCCAATTAGACATTTTTTCTTGCTCTCTGGCCACAGCTCTTTGCACGTCTTATATAATGCACATGCGGGATTCAGTGGCAATTTGTTATGACAGCATTGAAGAGGTGAAAACGATTAAAGAATTGCAAGATTGAAATTTTCACTAAATTCTTCTGCTATAGTCAATTGTTTATGTATTTCTGCTCTCTCGTGCCTTTTTTCCCAATCTAAAGGCAATGAATAAAAAAGAGTTTCAACAACACCTCTTGAGATCTTAATGGTGTGGTAAAGAGAGAATTAATTTCATTAAACAATTTCACATATTTTTTGTGTTGCACAATTTTTCACAAGATATCTAACTAAATGTTTTTTTTGCGAGACTATCACCGCGAGAGAGGGCGAAATTGATTTACCTAGCTAATTCAATTTACCTTCAGACGTTAATCTTTAAAAAATTTATCGAGAGTTTCCCGTCTTTTTGACTTGCAGAATAAATTGCAGAAAAAACTAAGCTTCATGTTTCTTATCTATTATTTAATTGAAAATTAATGAGGAAAATCAATTTAGAATTATAAATAGAATCTCCGGAAGTTTTATTGAGGTCTTTCAACATTACGGCATATCATCTGATATCATTCGCGTAATCTGCAAAATTTCAAGGATTTGTTTCAAAATATCGCAATGATTTCACTACAGAGTCTCTCCTTCGAGTTAATAAACCTTTTAGAGGTGTCTCTCATATTATATTTTTCCACTAAACTACTTTCAATACAATGCCCGTTTAAGTGCGTGACTTGTGCTGGAATAAATATGATGGAGAGAAAGAGAAATTTGTAGAATAAAATGATAGAAGGAAAAAAATAACATAAATTAAATGTGAGAATCAATCACAAAAGAAATAAAATAATAAAGAAAGATACTCTTTCTCTTTCTTACAAGAAAAGTGTAAATATTAGCAAAGATGGTCGTTTGACGGTGGCAAAAGAAAAGAGAGGAGTTTCAATGGATTTTTTTTTATGTCTAAAACATACTCAAAAAAAGATTACATTTCTCTATATGGAATAAATTACACGGTCTAGAAATGGAAAAGTATTTTTTGCCCAAGATTCACGTGTATATATTTTGTGCCATTCTCTGATTTTCAGGCAGTGAAATCTTTTCACAACGCTATGCTCTTCACACTCTCCGACTGGCCGTTCATCCTCACTCGGTCACTGTGTCCCTGGCGACGCCGGAGAAGAACCTCACGGTAAACTTTCCCGTGATGGCAGGACTCTACGACAATCGATGGCACACCATTGAATTTCTCTACCAGCTGGGCAATCTCAATTTGATCGTGGATCGACAATCGATGGTCATTGGTGAGTTATACAAGCAGATGAATCTCTTTCGCTCTTTGGACACCTTTCGTGCAGCTTTCTTCTCTTGAGAGAAAATTGCTCATTTTACGAGATTGCTAATTGAGCTTGAAGAGAATTCTTCCAGATGAATATCTCTTCCAGTATGCAAAAAAGACACACACTAAAGGCAAAGCTATTGTGGGTTAATTTTCTTGGGTAATTCATAATGTTATTGCACAATGTCCGTGGAGAAATACAATTCAAGTCCGTTCTTCATAATAATGTTGGTTCTTTTGTGCCAACCAAAATGCAGAGTTCTATCCGTTAAAAGAAACAGTTTTATTTTATTTTCATTCAACCCATTTGGGGCTTCTTTTGTCAGCTGTGGTATTTTTTTTTTAAATAAAAGAGAAAACTTATTGAATAAACAAATAGGTAGACGAGATAAAAAAATGTGTGTCTCTCATATATCCTAATACATAAAGCCAAGTGTGCATATCTGAATTGGCCTGATCACCCCCAAACCATTAAATCTCGACCGGACGTGACTCCAGGAGTCCGAAAATACCCATCTCCAAAATGTTTGTCTGTCTGTCTGTCTGTCTG